>JAIUCT010000028.1:3682850-3697789 GCA_021307375.1 Tetraneura akinire
TAACACTAATCTCCTTTTACTGCAATTGGCTTCGAAGGATTTCGCGTCGGTGAGTTCATTTAGAGGAAACATATTTTTTTCCAACTACGCCATCGGATGTAGGTACAAGTGTAGGTATTATACGATTTTTCTTCTATTTAAAACGAAATTTGTTTGTTTCCGTAGTGATGAATATGAAAATAGTATTACATTTTAGGAACGAAAAATAAGAATAAATTATAGCATACGGACAAAACACAATATTATTTTAAATAAATCAAATTAATATGTATGTATGTATAAAAAAAGTATTTGATTTGAGATTAAATAAAATATTAACGTATAAACTTTATACTATAAAGTATAAAGTTTATATTTTGTAGAAAAATTAATTTAAAGGTTCTAAAATTTAATCGCTTATGTGTTATGTATAGTAGTATATAGTACCTACCTACTGCCTATTTGTATACCAAATACAATTTTCAAGTAAGTACAATATTGCCAGAGTTATCAGAAACTATTGAAATTTTCGTGAAAAATGCTATACTTTCAATATTTTTTGGTAATTTTTCCTACCGCATTGACTCAATTTTTTAGAAATTTTAAGAATAGCTTAAATAAAGATATAAAAAAAAAAACACACACATCATTGTAAAACCGATACGCACTTTTTGTATTGCTCAAAATCTAAAATTTGGTGAAAGTTATTCAGTATTTTTGTGAAAAATCTTAGATTTTGTATTAGGTATGCTGAAATTTAGGTGGTGGGTAAGTTTTAAAAATGATTACGGTTACATCTTTCATGAGTTTGCGCGCCATTGATGCTTTATGCCTATGCGTGGTACTTATCGTGAACGGATTATACGGTATCCGGTATCCCAATAATTATTTAATAATGAAACAGACGCCTTCCTTCGATAATTTAATATATAATTTTGAGCGTTTCTCTAATTATTTTAAGTCAAATCGCCGATATTTATCCGTGGCAGTTATAGTCCGTTTTTCATCATCAGTTATGGTTTTTCCAGGCTCGCAACTCCAAAATTTTAGTACCCATCAATTCATAGTAAACTTGTTAACAACATTGTCACCACAAGTCCATAAACAGCCTTTAAACGACGATGAATCCCCAGTATTCTTTTCATTTTAAGCAGTTAAAACTTCGATGAACTCACGCTGTTTAACACACGTTGGCATACCTATAGCACGAAAACACATCCAAACACTCCGATCGTTTCAAACGAACTGATGATCGTACTTCATACTTATTCAAACTGGTCATGTATAGAGAAGGGGAATGTAACTTCTAAATAACACTACACGTGTGGAGTCTTTTCGTTTGCATTCTACAAATATAATATTATGTGTATTATTCTTTATATAAACCGTATAAAAAAAAAATAATAATAATAAGGTAAATAATTGTGTTAATTTTAAATAATATATAAGCGAAAAAACTTGATCGACTAAATATCAAATTTTTATCTCGGGGTATTATTATGAATATGATCAAAATACTTACGGTTTTGTTTTTAGGTATAAAATTGTTATTATAGATACGAATTTGATTAATTGTGTAATTTTATAAGTAGCGCATTTTTCTATCTCTAACATACGATAGAATAATTGGAAAAACAATTTTCATTATAAAATATAACATTTTTTATGTGTTGAACTATATATTTAAATAGTAAGTAACATTTTCAAATTTATAATTTTAAGACATTCGTTGGGTATAATATGTAATTATAATAACTAAGTTCGATGAAAATAATACGGGGTTGATTCACCTGACTCATCATAATTATAAAAAAACTTGTACCTACTTATTGTTTATTAATTTTAAATTATATTAATTGCCGGTAGACGAAATATTAATTAAATTTTAACTTGAAACGTGTTAATGCTGCAAATCTTCAATAGAATTTCATTTACAAAAAAAAAAAAAATCTTGAAATAGTTTCTCATAGAAAATATTTGGAACACAATAAACGTTAATTACATTTTGTAAGTATGATTTTATATAATTTATAAAAAAAAAAAAAAATGTTTTATATACGAGTTTTGCGAATTATTAACAGTCTGCGATTAGACCGGATCCCTGCTACCGAAGGATTATATTTTATATACATCTAAAAATAAAAAAATAATAAATAAATAAAAGTTCTATCGTAAGACTTATATTACGATTTATGACAATACGAGTATACTTACGTTACAGTATATAATAATAATTTTGTATTCGACAATCGATGTTAAACTCACGTATACAAACGAGCGTGTGAGAGACGAAAATTATAATAAGTAGGTATATAAATGAATGTTTCACGTACATAAAATGTCGTTTGTTTCCATCCAGTCATGTACGGTAGTGCAGCGGCTTTACAATAACAGTAAACTCGAAATGCGTGTGTTCAAAATGAAATGAAAAAAAATCCCGTACCCAAAAATACTCGAAGTATTTAATATTTAGGTATATAGTTTAAGTGCGTGAGACGATGGCAGAGAATAATATAATGACGGATTCATTGTATGCGTACGCGGTTCGATCGCGACGGACAGTCCGGACCTCGATATATTATTTTATTATAATAACGTTATAGTATACCGAAGAACCTGTTCTGAGAACAAATTCTTCGGTAATCGCATTAAATAAAAAAATAAAAATAAGTAATATATACTTAACAATAATACGTGTACACTGTATAATACCTACGTGAATGTAATATATTTAAGGGCACAAATATTAGTTATATTGTAGGCAAGAAATGCGTAGGTATTTGAAAATGTATTTATTTTGTATTTGTCTTAGATGAAATCATTAACCTATCTCCCTTTTAATTTTTAGATTTTAATAATTTACAAAATATCCTAATATTTAATTCTGAAATATTGAAACATAAAAACGTGTAATATTTTATGCTTTATTTATTATTCGAAACATAAATGATTTTATTTTCATTTACCTTATACATACACTCGTAATAGAAAAACGAATTAAAATTTCTTCGTTCGCAATAGTTCAATGTTCAATTATCACTAATTAAATTTAAAAATGAAATATACGACATTTTTATACGAAAAATATCATGAACAAAACTATACAATAAAAAAAAATACATAAAAATTAAAAAAAAAAAAAAAATGTAAAATCCAAACAGAAACTAAAATTAAAAAGAATCAAATCAAACAACAATAAACCAAAACAGATAAATAAATTTTAAAATTTCAACAAAAAAAAAAAGAATGTAAATCAGAAAAACAAAATAAATAAAACAGAAACGGAAAACCAAAAATTAAAATAGATTTATGTCCACTTCAGAATTTTTAATTGAAATAATATTTTTCGTTAGTAAGGTTGTATTTTATAACCTTTTGATCCTAGTTTTCTTAAGCAATAAGAAAAATTACTAAAACAATACGAAACACGGTTAAATTTGCGTTAACTTTAATTTTGACGTAGTTTACTTAATTTATTTTATAATAACATTGGCAACTAAAATAAAAAAATAATCATAAAGATTTAAAAATCGCTTTTTTGGAATGTGATGATTTATCATGGAATCATAATTATTGTACAACACTATTTTTCTATATCACCGGCTCACCGCATTATATTATTCACACCATGATACTTGATCCAGGTGGTATTTTTTTTTTTTATTCCTTGCAAAAAGGTTGTTTCGACTATCTGCAACTTGTCTTTCAATTAATGCAGGTTTGCCTGTTTATTCCTTTTTTGTTTTCAATCTTCCAAATAAATAAGTAAAATCTAGCTTCAATAGACTATATATAGTCTTTTAAATATTACTGCAATCGTAGTAAAATAATGTTTTTTATTTTGATACAAAATACTAAAAAGTATTATATTATAATATAATAATAATTAACAAACTTATAATGAAAATTATAATTTATATATTTGATTTTTTTTTTAAGTAACTAGAATTGATGCTTTTAACAGGGCCGGATTTAGGAGTAAGCTACCACCCTGCAAAAAATTCTAACTATTTTAAATTTATAATTTGTTTACAAATATTATATTTTATTTTACGTATACATTTATGTATACTAAATACATTTTCTATGTTCCAATATAATAATATTTTCTATAATGTGTCTTTATCACAAAAAGGACGTAGTCATTATTATTATCATGATGTATATATATTTTTATCCTTAGATAGTTAGTTCCATAGATATATAAACTATAGTTTATAGGTCTATGGTTAGTTCATAGTTTACACGACATACGTATACTGTACCTATTATAACACGATTAAAGATAATCGTGCTGTATAATATGGTCTAAGTTCTTATCATTTGATTAATAGTTACATAATATCATTGATTATAAATTTATAATTTATAAATACTTATACAAATAGTATTTATAATTAATTATAATATTAAAATACAGATATGAAGTTATAATGATATAGTGATATAATGTTTATTTTTATATATTAGGAAGTTGTTCGATATTATTTAATTATAAAAAATAGTCCGGAATAGCCAAATTAATATCATATGAACATTCCATAATAAAATAATACTGTTCGTTAAAATACCCTTATAAATATATTTATATGTATACGATGATATTATTATGCATTTATAATATTTTCAATACTGGTGACTGGTTATGCTCATTACTCATTAGTCTGTTGACTATAGTTTTGTATACAGGTGCTCTTTAAAAATTATGTCAAATAATAAATTAAGTGGCGCACAAAGAAGAAAATTACAAAAAGAAAAAGACGATAAACATAATGATATAATGATAAAAATGAAAAAGCTCGATAATTTTTTTAATGTTTTACCATCTAATTCTAATAAAATATTAAGTATTAAAGGGGCGCTCGTTATTTATTAGCCTAGGGGCGCATTTTAGGTAAATCCGGCCCTGGCTTTTAATAAATAATAACATCTTTTTTATTTATAACACTTACTTTTAAATTTTAAAATATACAATTTTTACTCTTTCTTTTTCTGATTTTTATAGCGTCATTCACTGTATGTCTATATATCACTTATCACTATAAATTATAAATTTTATCATATTTTGTTGTAGAACCCGAATTACAATAATAATAATATAACTCGTAGTTTCACTGTATAACTTAATAAATCCCAGTATTTATCAAGTACAATCTACATTTTTTTTAATTTGTGATCAATATACTGGATTTAATTATAATTGACACAATAATCATTTATGAAACATAGATAATAAAACCAATATTAGAAGTTCTATTTCGACGTGTTCACCAAAAAATATAAAATATTATAAAACGTTATATTTTCACTGTATATACAGTATACGCATATAGAATATAAAGCGATGTCGAACAAAATGCTCGTAGACCCTCAGTCCTCAGATAATAAGGGGTTGAAAAAATTATGTGATGATTTATCAGACGACCCACTGACCAAAAAAAAAACTGTTCGTACATCTAGCACCTGTTGCTTTGTAAAAAAAATAATAAAAAACTTCAATTCATAATTGTATTTATTACGCCACTGGGTAAATACGCGTTATACCCCTACACAATTTTATATAAAATCCTTTCAACCCCTACACATAATTATATAAACACACGATTAACATTTAACCAAAATTCGTTTTTAATTGTACATTACAAAACTTAAATTATTTATTTTAGATTACACTGATATCGTATGAAATAAATAATGTTTGTTGTATCTTGTATGTGTATGTACAGTGAAAAAACTGCTGCAATATATAAGTACATAACAGTATATAACAGTTGTAACTTGTATAAGAGTTAAAATAACTTAATTTACATAAGAAAAATTAATTATTATTTTATTTATCATAATATTATTATGATTGATTATTTAATTTTTGAAAATTCGAACTCTATTTCATTATTATCATACGATATAAACAAACAACATACTTGTATATACATACACGTAGACAATCAATCGATTCAATCGATCAATGAATCGAAATTATAATTTCATATTCGCTTTTATTATTATTTTTTAATTCTTCAACATTCGAAATATTAATAAATATGAAAATTATATTTTCAAGTTAAACACTTGAAAATTTTATTGGGTATTCACATAGGTACTATGTATATATGTGGTAAAATTTTGGAACCGTTACGTTAATTTTTCTACAAAATATAGGACTTTGAATATTTCATAAATTAGACATCATAATGAAAGTAAGCGAAATATTATGAAAAAATGGAAGATAATGTTTTAAATAAAAGATAATAATTTCGTTGTGTCTTAGTGTCTTACTATACCTATACCTATATTTATTATAAACAATATTTATAAACAATATGAATAAAATACGTAATATGCATATGCATATATTTAAAATTAAAAATAATATTCAATAAACCTATAAAATTATTAGGTAGGTATAGGTATTTCTTTATTTAATTCAAGTAATTTTTAATATAATTTTAAATTTTAAATAGTTAATATTACTTGTTAGTTGTTATATTATGACATAAATTGTGTTCATATAGTCATTATATGTATTCATAATACAGTGAATTAAAAATCTACGGCAATGGTAGGCTATATAATTTATAAATATATAATTTTCCACGAGAAAAATTATTTATATTACACTTAAAGTATGTTAAATCATTATAATAACTATACAATTTTCATCTTTCTCCTTAATTTATTGCTATATTAGATTATGAGATCAAACACCAACGTAGCTATAACCCTTCAGAAATAAGTCTTCTTCTTCTTTAAGAAATTATCAGTAACTGAATGAAAACAGAAACATCTTCGACACGTGATAGTAGCACGCGATTTTATTATTGCAATGACTATACAAACATATCCGTTAGCTATAGACGTTTACTTTTTGATAAACGTCTGAAAAATGCCTACGAATCTACGATGTCAATGTTTTCATCTGGATTTCATATCACAGTTAACTACAGATATTATTTACGTTTCAACCTTTCAGGCAAACAAAACATCATGGCTATAGGTGCACTCTTTTAGTTTTTTTAGTTGAAATCATCTCAGAAACATTGGAATATATTGCTTTGGCCGCGTCGTAGCAGAAGGTCAGAAGGATGACCGGTTACCCGATAGAATGTATTGGTTTTTATTATATATCGACATGGTCAGACCACATATTACAAAGTCATTTAAGTCTGCAGCCTCCATCTGATTCACTGCCTCGCATATCCAGGTATAGTATTTATAGCCACAAAAAAGTTGAATAAAAATGATTCAATAAAATATGGACTGTAATCATTGGGCGTAAGTAAAGTATGCATCGAATTTAAATGCCAACTTGCAAAAATTACACGCCATGAAACAGCTATATTTGATTCATTCATTATGCCATATTTCAAAGGATATCACTATTGCCTTACATATAATGAACTATTGATAGATTAAATATAATTCTGTTGGTAGATCAAGAAATTAAAGCCATTCATTAAGCATTTGAATTTTTATATAATACACCGAATTTTTCAAGATTTAGCACCCCACTCTGTATCACGACTGTTCAAGGAAATTAAGAAGACCACTCGAATCATGCCTTTTCAAATATCCTTAGCTATATTTAACTGGAGCACCATGCATATTAATTTAATATTAATATAAAAATATTGATTAATTTAAATACATTTTAACATAATTCTTATAATATATTATACCTGTATATATTATTATGAATATTTTATTATTTTATTATTTTAATTTTATCTTTTATGTTCCCTAAAAGACTTTATAAATTATTGATAATTGAGGGTAAACTATAACAAATTTATTTCAAACCTTCTGAAATTCTTGGAAAAACATAAAATACGAATTTAGACATAATAATAACCTACCAATTTTGTTGATAAAATTAATAATTATTATTAACGTTATATTATTTTATAATTTGACAAACAATTATAAACAATTGTATGTGCAAAATACCAAGCAACTCGTTCGTATATAATATATAGTAATTGTAAAATATTAATTATAAACTGTATAATTATATAAAGTGTACAACTACACTTTGTATGTTAATAATAAAATGTTTTTAACAACAGTGAAACTATAAATATTTTAAAATAATAAAAATGATTACAACGTGTTATAATATTATTATTAACAAAACCTAAAATTATTATTTATTGATTAATTTTCTCCATTTAAAAAGTTGTGTTCGTGAAACAATTGAACTAATCCTCAAAGCCTGTTTTACTTATTTAAATATTATACACTATATTTAGGTACATCTATAAAGTGTGGAGAGACGTATATTATAATAGTTCAACTCTGGTCTCTGGGCGTTAAGATCTATAAAAAAAAGTAATGTGTATACGCGTACCTCGGGCAAAAATAAAGTTGATCGATGTTATTAGCCTTACAATTTTGTGATGTAACCCGTGGTCATAATTACGAGTATTATTATTCAGGAATTTATAAGTCTTTGAGAAACTGGAATTAATTCTTATTAAAAACTTATGGTCTTTGAGACATTGTCGTACCACATTATTTGAATTCAACGATTTATTACACAAGTGAAGTATGACGAGTGTATATTATTTTATAGGTATATGTGAATAAGAAAAGCTTCTGTTAGTTTCAGATCCTCTCTTGCAGAAAAACTTAAAAATATATAAAATGTTTAAACCTTTAAAATAAATAAAATTATATAAATACCTATATAAAAAGCAACACAATAAATTCGTTTTTTTGAACATTGGCCACGGACAATATTAGTATAACACCTATAGTATAAGGTATACAATTATATATTTTTTAATAATATATCAAATCTGAATAGAATATTATGTGTTACGCTTATGAAAATTCGAGTATTTTGTGCTTGAAAGGATTAACATTGTCCTAGACCACCCAGAAAATAATAGTTTTTACATTCGAATCCGAAGTTTACAATAATAATAATAAATAGGTAGTATAACTGACAATTATTTGCCGCTGTACAACCTATACCGTCACCTATATTAATCGGTAACTTTTTTTTAATAATTTTTACATTATAACGTTATAACCACCAACCAGCAACCACATATCGCGCAATCGAATAAAAACCGTGACGTAATATTTCATACATTTAAGTACCGACAAATAATACATTTTTAACACTATTCGAGCGTATCACCTCGTCAATATTATTTATTATCTAGAATTGTCGTTAACGATAAAATATATTAATATATGGTGTAATCTACGTTCAATCGATTACACTCTAACCAGCTATCGTTATTTATTTCGATCCGGCGTGTTATCTGCGTACCTATACGTTAAGATTTGTAAAGCGCCTTCGTAAAGTATCTGATTTTTTTGAACATTCAATATAATATAATATATAAGATATATAACTACAGTCCTCAAAACGACCAATTGTTCGTGGTCGTCTAACGCAGCAGTTATGTATACCGCGCATCAATATAATATAACACAACCGGCAGACATAAAATTGGAAATAATAACTAGTTTGCGGTGTCTCGAATTTTATATTATTATATTATACATACACATTATAATATAATATATTATGCACACATAATGTTATAATATATTGTATTTTATTATAATGCATCGGTTTATTTTCGGTCGTCTCTCTTCTATCGAAACAACTGTTCGTTTCGTTTTCATATTATAACATTATAATAATTATAAATAATTTATATTAATTATAATATATATTATATAATATGTATATATATATATATATATCATTTATTTTATACGTCGAAAACTATATGATAATTTTTGAAAATTAGAGTGACCGCGCTAAAATCAAACATTTATTCTTATTCGTTTACTCCGGACGAAATTCTACATCGTCTATATTATGATAAACAATGACTAATGAAACAGCGAAAATAGATATTTAATCCTTTATATTATATTTTACGTTCTTCTCCATGCTGTATCTGATTTTTTTTTTTTTATCAATAGTAGAAAATCACACATCACTTTATCTATTATAATATGGATAATGGATCGTATTTTAAATCTCGTTATAAACTATGATAACACGCGATACGTCTGTGTCGTACCTACATAATATTGTATAATTCGTAATAATATTATCATTATACGATGTGTAGCGTAATATTTTAATTTAAAATATTTTATTATTTTATAAATTCACTTCATACACCCAATACATACCTCATATAAAGAATATCCACGTAATAAATGTTATACGAATTAATATAACAATATAATAGATGAAAACAATATAATATGAATAAAAAAACGTTTGAAATATTTGAAAAAAAAATGGCTTAATATAATATATATACGATATATAACTACAGTCTTACACACAAGTACACAATAATTGTACAGGTATTAATATCCAGAAACACATTTTCCGTGGGAACGAAATCTCGTGCGAGTAATTTAGTAGTCTCGACACGCGCGTTTATATATTATTATTATGTATGACTTTGGTCTTCACTCGGTTATTTTTATGATCATTTAAGTCGATTGTTACTCACTTGGAGTTCGACCCGTTTAACGCATCATAATATTATATTATAGGTATCTATATATAAAACAAGTACCTACCTATATAGAGTGATCAGAATTTTGTGTTACAAAGATATTGGAAATAATTCAAATATGAAATATTTATTTAATATTTATTTTTTATATTCATTTCACTGTTTTTGTTACACAAACTTTGATCACTCCGTATATTTAGCGAATTTCGCTGGCAGCATACGAAACGATTGAATTCGTATAGATAAAAAAAAAATAATCAACAATTCTGTTTGGATTTCACAATCACAATACGATGTCGTTTTTATTAAATATTTTCGTACAGTATAATAACGACTGTGTAGTGTGTATAGACAGTATAATTATGCATATTGTATGTACCTGATATCTGATAATAATTAATGCGAACTACATCCTGTGATAAACGTATAATAATTAACTTGCGTATTACATTATTATAAATTTTATATATTCGATGGATTTAAATGGTTATATCTTATATAGTTAAACTCAGTTAAAGTACAGAAAGAATCATTTTTAACTACGTAATCAAGTTAAGTTTTTTTTAATCTATCCTCGATTTAGATTTAAGTTAAACTTTTAATATACCTATTACAAAAGGAATTTTTAATTAAAATCAAAATAGTAGAGAGTATAGATACGTACGTCATAATTATAATATAAAAATATTGTATAAAATCAGCACAATGAATAGGTACAATAATATTATAGTATTAACGTTCTGTATATAAACTATAACTTTTAAAATGTTCGTCAATTTAAACGAAAACCGCATTTTTGGAACACGCTGTATATGTTTATAATAATACGAGTATTATATACATCACAATTCACAACACGTGCATAAACATCGATGTCCCGTCGTAAATCAATGAGAAAAAAAATTAATTGAATTTCCAGAAATCGCGTTTAAAAGATTAAAACGCCGATTTTATTAGTAGAAAATAGAAATAATAATTTACGTTATGCATTATATACCTACACGCATACGATATATACTATTCATATTTAATAACGACATTTGTGGTTTAGGTTAAATGATATACACCTATTGGCTATTTGTATATGATATTATACAAAAAACGAAACGGGTTTTTAGATTAAAAAAATGAATATCTTCCGCCTCGCTCGTGTAAATTTAAAATCACGTAATACACATAAAACTCTTACTAATACCTAATAATAATATTTTAAATTGCTATCTTATCGTTACACATTTGCAAATAATTCGGAATTTGTCAAAAAATCCCTACTGTAATATATCCATCGCCAAATCTGCGATTATAAAAAATCATATCCAGATCGTACAGGTAAAAAATAAAAATTAGCACGGGCAAGCTATCCGTTAACAATTAACGGATTAACTCTAACTATAGTATACAAATTAACGGTTTTAGGACATACTATATATTATATATGATAATTGCAGCCTTAATTCTCAAATAGCAATCGAACCTGATGGTGAACGAGTGATAATAATATTATCACTTAAAAGCTCAACGTTCACGTTCATTAATTATTGTAAACAATTTTAAAATAGGTATTCGTATTACATTTTTTTCTAATGTGAAAATGACTTCCGGCGAATCATTCCGCGGAGTTTTTCTGGAATATACCACTCTCGAATAGCGCATTCGTTTTACAAATAATTAATTCGCTTTGATTGCAATTTTCGAAATTCTCCCAACTGTCTTATACTTATTATGAGTAGAGGTATTCTCTTCTCTTTTATTTATACATACATGTACTTATACTTATATATTTTAATAATATTCGTAACTCGTAAGAGATTAATAAAATTATTGCATGGAATAAAAATTATATTACTTTACATGCACGAAGACCGGTTTAGATTAGACACTGTTATAGAACGAGGAAGGGTAATTTAGTCTACCAAAGTGGTAACACGCATTAATAACTATAATACTTTATAATTTTATATAATAATATTCTTGATAGTTATCAAATGGGAACTATTATAATATATTATATTATACAAAAATCCGAACATTATAATATTCCTAACATGTTATATTGATGATTTATTAACTTAAAAAAAGAATAAAAAAAATAAAATAAAATAAACTATAACACTATGCCTAAACGATATATAATAATAATAATTTTAAAGTACTCAATACTCAAATATTATATAGTGGTGCTACTACGTATACTATATTGTGTTAAAAAAAAAAAGAAAAATTTAAAATTATTTTAAGTAAATTTTTAATATTATCTAATAAATCTAAATGTCATATAGTAATTATACTAATATTATTTGTGAATATATGTAAAGTGTATTATAGTAGTATGAGTTTAATACTACGAGTATTATATAAATATTTAACGATGAGTTCAGTCTTTAGTTTATAATTATGTAATTACTAATTATTACATTTTTCATAAATTTATTTTGTTTTGTTTTGTATTAACTATGTATTTTATACCTAAAATTCGAGCAATTTTTCTTTTTTTCTTTTTAATTATAAAAGCATTTGATTTGATTTGATTTAATTAATAAATGTCAATTATATTGACTACTGATCACATTAACTATAATCGAATTACTATATCTATAGGTTACCCTTACCCTGAAATAGTGAAGTC
Source organism: Tetraneura akinire (assembly GCA_021307375.1). Taxonomy (NCBI): domain Eukaryota; kingdom Metazoa; phylum Arthropoda; class Insecta; order Hemiptera; family Aphididae; genus Tetraneura; species Tetraneura akinire. The sequence continues at coordinate 3,695,958 of JAIUCT010000028.1, forward strand.
CTAGTTGAAATAGTCATAAAGGACCTGCAGAAAATCTAAAAAATGCACAGTGTTCATACTATAGTAACTTACTTACAAGAATTGTCTTGTAACTATACCTATAAATAGATTTCAGTAGAAAAAGAATATTAAACTATTAAAAATTCAAAAACTACTTGCATAGTCTATGCTGAAACTGATACATATTTATATTATATGTCAATTGCCTATAGTTAATTATTCGATTATACGTGCATAAATGCGCCTAATTTCGTATATAAATATTTATTTTACCCATCTATTTTAGATTCTGAGCGAAGCGGTAAAATTTTGGAACCGTTACATTAATTTTTCTACAAAATATAGGACGTTGAATATTTCGTAAAATTCTTGTTTTTATGTACCTATATAATGTTTGATAAAATTGGCAATTTATGATATTAAGGTCTGAAAATTTTACTCAAGTACATATATATTACTTAACACCATATCAAAATATTAGAAAAATCTCCAGTCTCAATTTTTTTTTATAGCCATTTTAAGTTGAAATTTCAGTAAAATCAATATTTAAATTATTTATATGGATTTTTCTTATTATATTACAATATTTTACAATAATGTTAAATAAAATTGACAAATATTTTTTAAAAATTTTGAAAATTTAATTATATAAAAATTATATAGAGTGTTCATTTATGTACTATATGTGTGATAAAGTTTTGCGTTTTAAATATTTAATAAAAAATGTCAATATTTTAAAAAATACCTACATTATAATCTGACTGCACTTCGCTCAGAATCGTTTTTTCGAATGCAATGGTTTATCATTGCATTCAAATTCTAATTAAAATTAAACGCTATGATTCGCACACCTGTATGCTGTATCCTATGCGGCAGGAGTATCAGCTCATCTTTTTATTAAATTATAAATAATTATATACAAGTAACATACATTTTTTTCTTATGTGAAAGACGTACCTATATAATATTTAAGTAATATTTCTTTTCAAATTTTAATTAAACCACACACGCTAATAAGTAATGAGTACCTACCTACCTAATGTTTACAGAATGAACGCATAGGTAATACCAAGCACGTATTCAGGATAAATTTTCGGGGGGGGGTTTGGGGGGTGGGAAATTGGGAAAAGTATAAATACAATTTATACATAAATTTTGTAGTTAGTCTTTGTTATATTATAAATATAAAACTGCTTAAAAAATTTCGGGGGGGGGGTTGAACCCCTAACCCCCCCCTGGATACGGGCTTGGGTAATACTGTATAGTGTATAGGCTGTATTTTGTATTTTGTGAAATCATCGCGATTCGCCACGAAGGAAATATATTATGAGCTATGAACATTATAATCGCCATTTATTTATAGTAGCCGCTGCGCCACTTAAATAATAAATAAATATTTTCAATTCTGTCTCAACCCAATAACAAAATATACCAATTACCAATTATGTAAATCACATTTAAGTACCTCATATATATTTTAATAACAATTTTTAATTACAAAAAGAATGTATAAAACATATCATATTATATAAGTATAAATGATCAACATTGGTATTTATTGATAAAAAAAAAAAAAATAAAAAATAAAAATCAGAAATGCAAAAATCATTTATTTCAAATATTATATAAAGTAGGTAAACGAGGAAAAATCCAATACTTAAAAACATTTATATTTACGAGTATAATATGTTATGACGTAAGATAAATAAAAATATATTATATTATTATGTTTAAATATTAATGGGAATAATATTATAATATTGAGTGTGATAAAACAAATTTCTATAATTCCACTCGACCATCATTCAGACTATACGCGGTACAAAATAATA
>JAIUCT010000028.1:3701482-3720687 GCA_021307375.1 Tetraneura akinire
ATAAATTAATATAAATTAATATAAATTAATATAAATTAATATAAATTTAATATAAATTAATACAAGTTAATATAAATTAATATAGTTATATCACAACAATTTTTTGACATTTAACATTTTTATAGAACAGTTATTGAATGATATAAATATAATATTTTATATGGATTTATCAAAATGATTATTTCAAAAAATACTGTGCAAACGTGCAAAATTCATCGAGTTCTTTGAATTGGCTGAATATACAAAACATATCACTGAAAAATACAAAATTTATATATATATTTTTTTTTTATACGGGTATTTTGCAAAACACTTAAATTTAAATGAAGTATCAAAAAATTCAATTGAATTACTAAAATGAAATTAATTTTTTTTCATTTAGATCTGGTCCATTAAGGCATTAATCTTTAGTACGTTTTAATCTAGTACCTTAAAGTTTAAAATCAAAATGTAGGAACTATAGTACAAAAGTATTAATGAAGTCACGTCGGTTATCCGTGAAGATATCCGTGCACTCGTGTTACTCTAACGATATAACTAAAAACGAACACATATTTATGACCATACCGCAATTCTTTTAATGGCAATTGCGACTTAGAACCAGATTGAATAATTTTGGAAAATTTCGGTCTGAGGAGTTGATTTTTCGTAAAATATTTTTGCGTATTGATCAAACGTCCGTAAGTTCGATCTTTTACGATTAATGGAAGGTTGACTTTTGGCTTTGCGAATTTAACATCTGCATCAGACGTTTCCTTCGTTTCATTTGTTTCATTTTTGTCATTGTTATTACTTTTTTTCTAAGAAGATTTTTTTTAATTCAACACAATTGTAGTTTAAAATAGGTATTAATCAAATATTTGAAAAAAAAATACGTTAGAAATAGAACCGTGATCCTCATCATTTTTACGTTTTTTGGCTGTAGACTGAGTACAATCTATTTTCTTTAATAAAGTACATTTTGATTTTTCATGCAATATGTTGCAGCTATCATCTTGGTCTTTGTTGCAAAGCTATTATATAAATGTCAAAAATCGTAAAATAAAATAATGCCAAATTATTTAAACAAAGGTTACTCAATTGCTTCATGATTATTTTCTAATATCAACTAAAAATTAATTTTTTAATCAATTATTATTATAATAAGCACTCAATGAATTTAGTCTACTATATGACTATTGTAACATAATAATATGAATATTATAATTTATAAATATCTAAAATATTTCAACGATTCAATTATTTATACGCAACAGTAAAATTTACCTCAGGGGTGTACTGCCAGTGCCGGATTAACGTATAGGCAGGGTAGGCACGTGCCTAGGGCTAGATAAAAGTGGCCGTAAGAGGGGGCTAATTTTTTTAGATTTTGAGCGAAACGAAGAATGTATTAGTTTTAAAATGATGTGTGATTATATTTTGTTTTTGTTTTTTTTTATGTCTGAAAACACTTTAACAACCCGAAATGATGCTCCGATTTTCACGAATAACAAGTTTCTGGTTAGAAATTGGATATAGTTAGTACTTTATTTAGGTAATTTTTCAAATTTCTCAAAATTTACCTTAAGCGGTAGACCAAAAAATTACGATAAACGGCATTTTTCATGAAAACTGAAATTTCGACGAAATCGATTTCTATATTTTACGATAACTCAAGCAATTTTGAAGATAGAGAGATTTTTTTGAGTATTCACATAGTTACTATATATATTTGGTAAAATTTTGGAACCGTTTAGTTAATTGTTCTTCAAAATATAGGACTTTGAATATTTCGTAAAATTCTTGTTTTTATGCACCTATATAATGTTTGATAAAATTGACAATTTTGGGCATTTAAGTCTGAAAATTTTACTTATATATTACTTAACATCATACCAAAATATTAGAAAAATCCCTAGTCTTAATTTTTTTTTATAATTGTTTAATATTAATATTTTTAGTTTAATCGAACATATTATGAAAAAAAATGACGAAAAACGGCACTATCTGACTGAACTTCGCTTAGAATCGTTTTTTGAATGCAATGTAAACCATTGCATTCAAATTCTAATTAAAATTAAACACTATGATTTGCACACCTATATCTCTATGGCAAGAGAATTAGCTCGTCTTTTGTTTTTTTTTTTTTTAATGGGCTATAAAAAAAATGTTTGCCTAGGGCTATGATCGGTCTTAATCCGGCACTGTGTACTGCGGATCGCGGGCCAAATGTGGCTCGTGGTAAATTTTTATGTGGCCCTCACTTCAATTTAAAAGTCATTAATTAATTGAATATAACGTATAAATATTACAAGAAAAATCACATTAGTTTTATTATTATTAAATATATTTGTTCTTGTAATTATAATTACCTATATATTAATACTTGTAAAAATATTTCTGTTCATTATTCGCTATTGTAAAATTATAAAAGAAAACTGTATTGTTGTATTATATTTTATATAACATAATATAATAATTAAATTTGAATGTATAATTATTAAAAAGTATGTGGCGTGTGGCCCACAATAACTTCAACTCATATGATGTGGTCCAGTCATCAAAAAAGGTTGGACCTTAGACACCACTGATTTACCTAATTAAAACTTTTTTTTTATCCATAAATTTGCTCCATTACCTTATTAACATAGTACCTACCTAACATACCTACATAGTCGCAATTAGGTAGGTAGGTAACCTAACTTACTAATACTAAATAATTATATGATTCGCACCACCAATATCAAAATAATAGATTCAGTGGCGTAGCCGGAGGGGGTTTTAAGGGTTCAAACCCCTCCCATTGATTTTTTTTATATATAGACATGTATGTATAAATTATAACTTAGAATTTATACATAAATAAAAATTTTGAAATTCTGAAATATTTTGAATTTGTCCACTGGTAGATAATAGGTAGGTACCTACATAATTAATTGGATAACAATTAACAAGTAATGACATTATGACATGTATGTGAATATTTATATATATATATATATGAGATATAACTATATAGTAGCAGTGGCGGATCTAGGATTTTTTCACATGGGGGGATATACAAATATTATGGATAGTAAAAGTGTTTTCAGACATAAAAACAAAAAAAACAAAAAGAAAAAACTAAATATATCAATTTTAAACAGATTTTAAATAATATATTGACATGATGTTAAGTAATATTTATATATAGGTACCACAGTAAAATTTTCAAACCTTAATGCCCGAAATTGTCATATTTTATCAAACATTATATATATATATATAAAAACGAGAATTTTACGAAAAATTCAGTCTTATATTTTGTAGAAAAATTAACCAAACGGTTCCAAAATTTTACCACATATATGAAGTAGTTATGTGAATACCCAAAAAAATTTTCAAGTCCCTATCTTAAAAATTGCCTGAGTTATCGTGAAAAATGTGGTTTTTTTACCTTTTAGGGTCAATTTTGAGAAATTTGAAAAATGACCTAAGTAAAGTACCAACTACATCCATTTTCCAACCGGAAACATATGCTATTCGTGAAAAACGGATATAAAATCGGAGTAGTAAAAGTGTTTTTAGACATAGAAAAAAAATGAAAAAAAAGACACACATCATTGTAAAACCAATACATTCTTCGCTTCGCTTTGAATCTTAAAAATATTTGATTATTTTGTCGTGGTTCATATTACAAAAATATAATTACAATTCACAAGCATTTCGTGTGAATTATAAAAAAATCCTTAATTTTAACCTCCTGCTAGGTTAAGTCTACGGGGGGGGGACCCCCCATTCCCCCCCGTAAATCCGCCACTGTATAGTAGTATATACTAATTTATTGAATAATCCCCCTTTACAAATTGCTGCCTACGCCACTGAATAGATTTAGATTTTACATATTGTATCGTACAATATTATAATATATTATTATTACTTAAACGGATAAAAATGTAGATTATATAATTTAAAATAGAATTGCTTACTTTTTCAGTTGGGTTATTAGAGTTCTCATCGAGAGGAATGTGAAAAGTGTAGTTATCACTAATCGATGGGTACTTTGACTTAAAAAGCTCGTACATGGGTATTATTGGCGACACGGGTAGAAATTCTTCCATCTCAAAAGAATCAGTTGACATATTTTTATAAACTTTTTTTGTTTTTTGTTTATTATATGTAGATTCCATCACGAACGATTACTATACACAATTTATGAAAATAACACGTTTTTACTTTTTTAGTTTAAATAACGTATTACGTAAATACGAGTATATATATAATATATATAAATAGGTGAGTATATACTAATACTAGCCACAATATTAGGTATATAGTAACTATCGTTACCTACGAGTTACTAAATTTTGACAAGTTTATTATTAAATAATAAATATTCATTTATTCTAAATTTTGAATAAAACTAATAGGTAATTAATAAGATTATCGATGAATTCATAGACAAAGCCAAGAAATTTTCCTATTATATTCACAATATTAAATGATCGGAAAAATGTATGTTACAAAAATGCAAATTACCTATATGAAATGTGTTGTAGATTCTGATCATAATAAGAATTAAGAATACAATGTTTTATTATTTTCAAAAATTATAATTTTATTTATATAGCATATAACATAATATAGTGTGATAGTCCTATTATTTTTTCGAAGGATCTCATTTATTTTTTAATTAAAAGAGTCAACTATGTCACACTTTGTTGATCGCTTTTTATTGTAAATTGTAATTAATTGATCGAAGATTAAAAAATAATAATTTTACTATTTCCTATATCCCTAAAATTAATAAATAACCTTTTTTCTGGTCTTGTGTTTTAAAAATAATTAAAATATTTATACATAATATAAACCATCGGCATTCGGTCTAACTATTGTGTAGATATAGGTTTTAGGTAAGTAGGTACCTACTAACATTTTTTAAATGGAATGCAGATTGATGATCAGAACTTTGAGTTAAATATAACCTATATAATGATGGTGTAAATCACATACGTTTCCGGACTTCCGGTGTTATTATACTTATTTCCACTATTCTATAACGAATTATTATATTATGACCATTCCGTATATTTCATTATATTAGTATTATTTTTAGTATAGTTAATTATTAAGTACTAATTATAATTTAATAAATAGTTATTATACCTGATATAGTGATATATTTCAAAAGAATCAAATACTCGCGTTTAATTTAAATAGAAAATGATAATATTAATATTGTATATTAATTACTATAAAAAAAACACGTTATATTATAATATTACGAATGTAAATACGTAGGTATATAATATAATATTATATATTGAGTAACAAAGGATAGTAAACAATTATTGTAATTAATTATGAATAAATAACGCGCGTTGTCATAGCGTGCATACTGCTAAAATATAAAACATTAAATTATATTCATGTTAACTGTTAAGTTTAATATTCAAACTATAATATTACAATATTGTATACTTTATAAAAATTAAAAAATAGTAATAAATTTGAAAATAATCATAATATAGTAGCCTGTAGGACATATAAGTATACAATTATATTTATTTTTAAATAGTGCAGTGCATTAATACTATTATGGTCAAAGAATGATTAAAATAAATAATAGTGATGTCAATTTTATAAAATTAATTAAACACTTTTTTTAAAAAAAAAACTTAGGTAGGTATTTTATTAAAATTTCAATTTTTTTAAATGTAACTTAGTATAGGTAAACATTACAATATATTACTATAATAATTTGATGGAAACTAACAAATGAATACCTACCATGTAAAATTATTTTTTTAAAAAATATTCCCATTTCTGAATACGTAGTATAATGTATATTATTACCTACTTTTATTTTCCTAGAATACTATAATACCTACCAATTTGCAAACTTAGTAAATAATATTCAAGACTAGATAAATTTATTTTTAAGTGTATTATAACCCAATTTAGTAGGTACCTAGGTATATACTTACATAACATTTCAAAAAATTGTTTTTTTAATTTTTGAATATACTTCTTTTGAATTATTCAATAAAATATCTACTTTTAATTTGACGTTAAACTTGAACACTTATTTAATTAAACTACGACCACTCGAGTTTAGTTAAATAAATAGAAATATAGAATGTTATTGTTGGTCTGCAATCAAATATTTTTTATTGGAGATGTTAAATTTTAACTTACTTTCTCTTAAAAAAATTATATACTAAAATATTAATTAAGTTATTTGTAAAAAAATTAATGGGAAAAATTTCGCATAAGTATCCATCCCTTTTTGGCTACGCCTAACAGATCAATGATCTGAAATTAGTAATTAGTTATTAACTAAGTAGGTACTTCAGTACTTGGTAGATCGTAGATACAGGATACTTCTATAAAAATCAAATATATATGTTTTAACAATTATTAACACATTATTTAACAATACATATTGATATTGTATAATTTTTTTGATATCTACTAAAACATTTTGTCTTATTTTTTTTTAAAATAACTTGCGATACGTAGTTGAAAACCAATATTTTCAATTGATTTATAATAAAAATCAATTTAACTAGCTATATAATATTATTATATTATTATATATTATTATATTATTATTATATTATTATTATATATTATTATTATAGAATATTTTACTGTTTATAAAGTAATGTTTGAAATGTAACAAATTAAAACTTAAATTCTATAAAAAATCTTCGTATTACATACTGGTAGGTACTAAAATACTATGTTGAACATTAGGACCTATAAAATATTATATCGTAATATAGCTCAGTGTAGCTGCACGGTCGATAATGTAATTTTCCAGTGTGATTATAGAACAACACATCATCAGCACCTTATTATAAATAGGTAAACTAATAAATAATAATTATAGTGTAGGATGTGGGTATAATTACCTACACAAATACACAAATAATTATAATAATAATTAAATATTTTAAGTATCTGTTAAAATTTCAAAAATACACTGAATAAGAATATATTATATTAATAAAACTAATATTAGTTTTATTAATTAAACTATTAGAGAACCATCTACTTATATTATATTAATATCATTTTAAAATGGGTAGAAATAAATTATAGTTTTATCAGTGGCATATTTATGGGGGGGGGAAGATGAGGGAGATATATCTCCCTCTTTAGGCTTAGCTTTTCTTGTAATACTTATATATTGTGTTATAAATATAGCCATATAGATCCTAAAAAAAATTTCAGAAATGGTCTGAAACGGTGGGACGCAGGTTCTCCACGTTTTTCTTTATTTTCATAAATTTATAATAAACATTAAACAACCGTCAAACACCTCAAAAGTGAGGTGCTGCGTTGAGCGGTCGAAACCGGAAACGCATATTGCGACTAGATTGGGATAGTTGTAACAATATAATTATTGACATATACTAATTAATATTTCTACATGCAACATAGAAAATTTGATATAAAATTTTTTTTTGATAGTATTTGGAGGCAAACTGATTTTAGTATTGTTACTCGTTAGATAGTAAAAATGACGGGACATTGTATAAATGTTATTTCATATTTGTAAAAAAAAATTACTAATTACCTATGACACGCAAAATAACAAATTATTTTACTACAATAACAAAACCTATTTTAAATGAAACAAATGAAGTCGTTCATAAAAATAATAGTAACAGTATATATATATAATGTATAATGTATAGTTATTAAAAATTGATAATATCTATAGAAAATTTGTTCAGTCATATCTCCCCCCTTTAAAAAATCTTAAATACGCCACTGAGTTTTATTAATAAGTGTAGTTTTATGTAATTTTATATATACTTGTATGCATACATGCATTTTCCACATACCTAACAAGGGCGTATTTTAGGGGGAGGCGACGGGGGGATCGCCCCTCCCTGGATTTTTTTTAAAGATATTTATATAATTATTAATACAAGAAATTGTTGTTAATATTATTATTTTTAATAATATTCCTTTACGTACGAGTAAATCAGCTGAAAGAGTGAAATACCAAATTATTTATATCTACTATGTACGTAATTGTTCATTGTATGTGTATATACTGTGTCGGCTCGTACAAATTTGAGATATGATGTGATTTACAAATTACGATAATATAAAGATAAATTGCAGGTGATGTTTAAACAATATTAGTATGTGTTGTATTTTCATCGTATAACATTACAAACGTGTGATTTTTATTTTAAAACTCGTACACATAATATTTAGTTTTATTAAAATGAAAAGGAAACATTGTAGTATAGTACACTTTTAAATTTTGCAGCAAAAAAAAATTTTACTATGTAGATAAATATTATGTAATTTAAATAAAAGTAAACATGAATTTTTTCAATAACAATTTTATTTAAAAATCGCCCCTACCTAAAACGTGGGCCAGGGACGCCCCTGATACCTAATATACAATAAGTAATTGAACTATAAATATAAATAGGTAAATATTACTAATGCCAATAAAATTTATAGACCCTTATATCTTAATGGGTAGTTTATTTTTATTAAATTATATCATAAGTAATAAATCATTAAAAATATATTTTTCTTCACTATAGGAGTCAAATTTATTATTCTTAAATTTTAAATTTATTCAAATATAGTATGTATTTGAGCAATAATAGTTGATATTTTAATTTTAACATTATCCATTTTAAATTAATATTAATCTATACTCATATATGCATGGATAGAAAGAGTTATTTAAATTTTAGGTACCTATACCTAATAAAGAACACCTGTAAAATATAATTATATATCTTTTTTTAGAAAGCCATACACCAGTACCAAATTACATAATGAAAAATTAATTTACTAAATTTACTCAAAAAATAAAAATGTATAGGTACCTATATTATTTATACAGTTTCTTATATATTAGGTATATTATGATTCTTATTCAAAAACTATAAAAACAAAATAACAAATTTTTTCAGCACTATATTAATCTTCATTAACCATATTACTTTGGTTCAACCACGACCATATTCCTAACTAAATTCTTCATTTAATAAACATAAGTTCCTGAAACATATACATAATTATTAAATAATATATTAGATATCAAACTTTAATGAAACTTAAATGTATACTCATATTTTAGGTAATAAAAAATTCAATGATATGCAATGCACAAAATAAAATAAAAGTAATTGAAGAATTTCAGATACTATTGATAGCATAATTATTAGTTTAAATCTTAATTTAAGAGTTAAATTGCAACATTTTATATGAATTAAAAAAATTAATAAATATAGTTTACCTATCATTAACAGCTTTTAATAACTCTGGCCGTTCTGCCATTGAAATAGCTAAACGCAATGTACTCCAAATAGTATCCGATAAAGCTGGACTTTGAAAATTTGCACTTACAGCTGATGCTTGTTGGTTAAGCGCTTCTAATAAATGTTCTATAGCTTCCCTAATTTATACAAATATCGGTATTATAACATATTAATTTCTACAATAATTATAATTTTTATTAATAACATAACATCTAACATAAAAGACTTAATAATTAATTAATATAAGATAGGTATTAATAAATTGAAATTTTAAAAATTACCTGTATGAATCAAGATGAATACAAGTGATTCCTAGATTATAACGAGCCCTTACAAAACCTGGGCATAATTGTAAAGCATTGTGATATGCTTCTATAGCTTCTTCACAACGACCACCGTTGGCCAAAGTTGCACCTAAACGATTCCATAACCGAGCATCCTAATTAAATGTAATTAATTATTAATCATACAATATATAATTTGAAAATGTAATTATTTACTTCAGGTCTTATTTGTAACGCAGTTTTAAAACAATCAACTGCTTTATCATTCTCATTATTAAGATTAAGTAATACGCCCAATCCATTTTGTACATCTGCATCTATATCATTTAATTCCAAGCTTCTCTGGGCAGCTTCAATATACATATCCTTTACAGTTTCATATAATTTTCTACATATGTTAAAATAATGTAAACTAAATTTAATTATTCGATTTTGTATTGTAAATACTTATTAAAAGAGTAAATATAAATTTAATTTAAAAAATTAAATATTTTTATGTTACTTAAATGTAATTATTTTCTTAAATAAAATAAATTTTTATAATATTTAATAACAATATCATTTATTGGATAACATATACATAAATTTTCAAGTTAAATTTAATAAATCATATAGGTACATATTATTTAAAAAATACATACGTAGTAAATAAAAATTTTATTAAACGCAGATCTTCTGGTAATGGTTTTGATTTTACAATGTCCGAGTATTTAGGATTTTTATTTAACCATTCCTTAAACATATGCAAATATATAAATACATTTTATATTTTTAATTAATTATTTACTTACCATAAGCATATTGCATGCTTCATAATTATAACTTTCATTTGTATAACAAGCAGCCAAACAAAGCACAGCGTTCAAATTTTCTGGTTCTAATTCCAAACATTTGTTTAATGCACTTATAGCTAGTTGATCCTTAAAAATATGAATATATTTAGTAAATAATATTAGATCTAGATAAAAAACTAACATATTGTGGAAATATGTAAATAAAAAAATAATTATAATTTAATATTAATTTATAAAACATTGATTTTATGTAATATTTCATTTCATCACTATCCTACTATGAAAATTCCAAATAAAATAAATTAATATATTATATAATATATACGAGTTATATATAGGGTCGTATATATAGGGTCTAGGATATTTCGGCCCAGCCGTTTCGACGCGGCCGTTTTAGCGCGAAGACATTTCGGCACTGGCAATTTCGGCGCCGGTGTTGCTAATAATAATAAAAAATACATATAATTTATAATAAAAACAATTTTATTTTATTCAATTTTATTCTATTAAATTATAAAAAATAAAAATATTAACGAAACTACAATATGTATTGAGTAGATAATATTTGATATTTATATAGAAAAATATTTTACGTAGCAAAATAGATAGGTATAAAGCTGGGTTTACACGCAACAATAAATTATTAACAAATATTGTATAATATTATATATTTATATAACATAATGAAATATTATTATTTTTATGTCACTATAACTATTGTTTATTTATTTATTATAATAATGTATATTATGATAACATAAATATTAATTAAATATATATTTCTTTATATTGGCAACGACAGCGCCGAAATTTCCCCGTACCGAAATGGCCAGTGCCGAAATGGCCGCGCCGAAATGTCCGATTCCGATATATATTTATATTTACAAAGACAGTTTATAATATGTATACATAAATAAATATTTGTTTATAAAATACTATTTTACTTATGGATATACTAACTTGTTCATTTTCAGCCTGAGTAGTACCTAAAAGCTGCCAAGCCTCTGCATTAGATGGTTCTTGTTTAACAGCTGCTTCAAAACATAATACAGCTGATGGTAATTCGCCATTCTCCAATCGCCGTTTTCCTTCAGCTAATGGATTTTCTATTGATTCCATTTCATTATCTGGTGTGAAAGAATATTCCTATATATTACAATAATACCATATTATTTTAGTAATTATCTATACTTTATACAATTTTTTAGGAAGAATATATTCACCTTTTTTTTTTCTAATTTATTTATTTCATCTAATTCAGAAAACGAAGTTTCAGAATTGGACAATTCATTTTTTATTTCACTTTTATTTATATTAGTTTGTGCAACTTCTTCAAAATATGACGTAGCAGATTGTCCTACAACCGAAATCGGATCCACCATTCTTGATGTACTTGGTAACATTGTGTTAAATATATTATTATCCATCTCCCATTCATTATTGAATCTTCCAAACATGTCATACTGAAAATCTTGATTAAAATGTAATGAATTCCTATATAATCCAATTCCATGAGTATTTATTGGTATACCAATATTATTTTTAATTGATATTTGTTTATAAGGTTCCTAAAAATAATTGTAATATATTATATTAGTTAAATGTTCACCTTATCATTGTCTCTATATATTTAATGATTCTGATAGGAAATACAGGTAATCTATAGTAAACATCCAGATTGCAGATGAGTCATGTACTTATGTTAGATAGTTTATATTATATGGTAGCGATTTTGATCATTTTAAGTTTTAACTTTTATACATTCTGATTTATTTTCTTAAATAATTTATTAGGTAAAAGCTAACATTTTTTTTATAAAATTGAGTATATTAAATTCTTATATTATCAACTAAACAGTGATGTATTTAGGAGGCCAGAAAGGCCCCGGGCAGCAAATTTAACTGGGAGTTATTTTTATATATATAAACAGATTTAGAATGATTTAAGCAGTTGTAGAATTTGTTCACTATTTTTTTCCCCATTTGTTGACATTTTGTTCACTATTTTGTAAATAGATAAGAAAATATATTTTACAATCTGCTTTAATTATTTTGTTATTATGCGTACTACTTAGCGTATCTATGATATTCAACATTCTAGAGCACTCGATAGATTTTTATACTCCATGATACTATTTCCATATTGTATGTATTGTAATTTTTTATGGGTAGAAAAATTGCCACTATAAAAAACCATAAGAGAAAGAGGGCATAAAAAAAATGTGTACCCAGGGCAACAATTTACCATTAAATCGTCGTATATTACAGATTCAATATTAAGATCATCATATTGAACTTCATTTTCTTTATTTTTATCAAAATCAAAACGTGATTTTGTTGTCTTCTTACTAAATTAAAAATATAAAAATAATTAGATAGGTACCTATTAGATATAGCATAATATAAATTTGAAATTTTAACTCATTATAATTACTCATTATTTTGATAATATTCCTCTATTTCTTTTCCCCATTCGTTATTATAACTAAAATCATTTACTTCATCTTTGATCAGCATTTTATTTTCTGAAGAACTCCAAATATTAGGATCAAACGATGACTGGTCCTAAAATATAATTTATTATAATTATAATATATATATTATATATATAATATAGGTACCTATATTTACTTGAATTTGTTTATTAGATATTAGATTATTAAAATAATAATTATAAATAATAAATCATGTACCATTAATATTTGATAATTAAATTAATTTTTTTACAAGTAAATATAATACAAATATTGATGACCGGCATGTATCTATTATATTCGTTGGGAAGGGAATATCTATAATCATTATCTATTCCCAGACTCGAGTTATGTGCGGCGCTGTTATTGGCGCAATCATTAAATCATGTTTATACCAGCCTATCAAAAACAATCAGCATCAATCGAATGAGTGCCTGGACAGATTCGACCATCGTTCTGTCATGGCTGACGACCGAACAAAATTATTTTAAGATTTTCGTGACGAATCGTGTCGCCAAGATTCACGAATTGATTCCACATTGTGCCTGGTATCATGTAACTACATCACAAAATCCTGCAGATCCGTCATCACGAGGATTACTACCGAATGCTTTATTCTCGTGCACGATCCATTGGATGGGACCACCTTTTCTCATGCTTCCAGAGAACCAATGGCCACCGTCGAAATTTACAAAAATTTGTGCTCAAAATCTTCCAGACTGTAAACCTACCAAGAAAGATGTATTATTAGTTAGTGATTCCGTGGACCATGAGAAGTTGTTACGTCGATTTTCATCCGACTAGAATGGTTCGAACATTGGCCTATTGTTTTCGGTTCATATACCGTGCTCAGAAACGTCCCATATTAAAGGGAGTGCTTTTGAACAGTGAATTGAACCATGTACTATCCATCGCAATAAAACTTACCTACTCAAGAGAAATATTTTTCGAAACTCTATCAACAGTTAAAGGAGGAGACTCAATTCATTTCTCCACCATCGTTGGCACAATTGGCTCCTTTCCTTGATCCTCATAGTGTCATTAGAGTGGGAGGACGTCTCCGATTTTCAGCTTTGAGTGAAGATTCAAAACACCCTATATTGTTACCCAAGTCATCCCATTTCTCCACATTGGTAATTCAACACTACCAACTTAGTTTCCTTCACGGTGGTCCAAAATTGATATTATCTATGATCAGTCATAAGTATTGGATATTATCAGGAAGAGCTGCAGTAAGGCAATACATTTTTAACTGCATCAGATGCACTCGCTTAAAGGCAGCGCGACCTCAACTTATCATGGCCGACTTACCGACATCACGAGTCCAACCACATCGTCCTTTTCTCCATACTGGCATGGACTATGGTGGTCCATTTGCCATCAGGGACAAAAGACGTCGAAACGCTAAGACTTCAAAGGTTTACCTAGCGTTATTCATTTGCATGACAACAAAGGATATACGTCAATTGATCGCGCAAAATTGATCGCGGTAAAATTGATCGTACGTAACAATTGATCGCACGACAATTGATCGCGAAAAAAAATCATTTTTTTTTTTTTGTTTAAAATTTGTAATAAAATATACATATAAAAGACGCGTCAATTTACCGCAAATATTAACGATTTTATTATAGTTTAGGTATTTATATTCCTAAATACTAAAGTACATGGATTTACCCACAGGTGTATGTGATGAATCATTTTCGGATGGTTTTTTATATTTTATTTTATTTATATTTTTTTAATAATTACAACATTTTTTATAATTTATTTTTTTATATGTTTTAAATGTTTTTTTAACATGTTTTCAAAAATTTTAATATACCTATATATATATATATATATAAATATTTTTTAATAATTATAACAAATTTTATATTTAAAAACGATTTTTCTTTTTATTCGCGATCAATTTTCGTGCGATCAATTTTGCGCGATCAATTGACGGTACACCGACAACAAAAGCAGTGTACCTTGAAATCGTTTCCGATCTGACAACTGAGTCACTTTTATCCACGCTTGACCGCTTTGTTGCACGTAGGGTCATACCTTCTGATTTCTATTGTGACAATGGGACTAACTACATTGGTGCGGCTCGTCAAATGAAGAACATGATCACCGGTATTAGCACTCAGGAGGTGGCAAACACGAGTTTATCTTGTAATTGACATTTTAACCCTCTCGCTGCACCACACTTCGGTGGGTTATGGAAGGCAGCCATAAAAAGTGCCAAGAATCACCTAAAACATGCTATAGGCAGTCGAATCCTTACCTTCGAAGAACTTTACACTCTTTTCATCCGCATCGAAGGCATCTTGAATTCTCGACCTCTAACGACCATGTCATCGAACCCGCATGACTTATGTGCACTCACTCCAGGACATTTCCTGATTGGTCAACCTATCTTAGCATTACCAGAAAAGGATCTACGGAATGTTCCTGCCAATCGCCTTGTACGCTAGCAGTTGCTCCGCCAGTGTCATCAAACATTTTGGTCCCGATGGACGAAAGAATATCTCATAAGTCATAACTCTACAAGGACGCTCCAAATGGTATTGATCGAATCCCAATCTAGCCGTAGATGACTTAGTCGTCGTTGAGGCTCCCAATCGACCACCCACTGATTGGAAACTCGGACGAATTATCTACGTGTATCCAGGTCCGTTTGATACTGTACGCACAGCCACTATCCGAACCCAAGACAATGTTTTAAAGCGTCCAGTGGTGAAACTGGTCAAGTTACCTGTTGCCCAATCTGATGATTCCTCTGTCCTTCCTTGAAATTTCTTCTCTAAAACTCATCCCATCTCATAATAGTTAATAGTATGTAAGTCTAGTATTTAAATCTCCAGCATCTCAAGACTTTGAAAGCCCCTTGGTCTTTCAAGGCGGGGAGTATGTTCGGTACCGATCGGCCGAACGCAGGGCGCACACCTGCCTCTCAAGGTCGCGTTTGAAACAACGCCATATCACAACGTTGTCCGACCGCCGCCGCCGACACGTGTGTCTCACCTTTTGCCATCCCCGTCGGCGGCCCCGGATACGTCACGTAGCCTTGACATTCGTACATACCCGCTACACAATCGGTCCTTACAGTCGCGTTGTTCGTTACAGTCGTGTTTTTGAGGCGTTCGTGTTTGGTTCGCTCTCGTACAATTAACATTTTCGATACACCTTCCGCATTTCGTCGTCCCTCGTCGACACTCTTTCCGCTGTTGTTGCAGTTGCGTTTTATATCGATCGTCTGTGCTCGTTTTACACATTAACCGTACAACGCCCTTTTCGCTCACTACACGCGGTCATTTCGTCGTTTTGTTAACTCTTTCGCCATCACGTAGATCACGCCGTCTCACCCATCGTGTGAGACTTGATCCATCGTCGCATGGTCTTATTTTGTGTGTTGCTCCGTATATGCGAGTTCTCTATACACGTTATTTTCTGCCGACGCATGTCAACCGTCGGTCACACGTGGCCCTCCGTGCCCATAGAACCTTCGTTCTATGCGATTTACTTGTGCGTTCCATCATCATTCTGCCCGGAAACGGTCGCATTCAGATATTGTGTCATCAATCCCGTCCACTGCAGTCTAGATCCACATTCAAATTCATCTAGTCCCGGTCGTAGTCCTACACTATATTTTTATATTGTAAATACATTCTTTGTTTGTACGGCGTAATTCTGTTACGCCATTGCCTTACAACAACTTACCTATGTGTTATTTAGTTTTTAAGAGGCCCCCCTAACCCCCAATATTTGTATATATTTTATTTTCTATGTTTTAATACAGTCTACTAATACCGTAACCTACTCTTATTTATTTGATTCGCAATCACTTTTAGCTCTTTTCCTATTGGTCCCCTACTTATCCGGCGCACTTGGTAGTCCGACACCAATCTCGGTGACCAACGTGCATTAGATTTCGCCAGACGTATCGGCTACGTACAATTAGTATAAAGTTCATTTCCATTTTTATTGATAACCAGTATTTAAATATAATTTGTATTATAAATACAAAATTATAATTATATATTGCATATTTTGTACTAACTTGTTTATCAATTTTATTACTAAATTGTGTTGGCCAATCATCTTTATGACTTCTACTTTCGACGCCTTTAATTCCAGATAAAATATCATTCATTTTAAACGTGTCCGTTTCTGTAGAACTAAATAACTGATCTGCCAACTAAAAACCAAAAACCAAAAATTAAGAAATAATTTGTTATCGTCAATTTTTATGTACAATTTATTTGATTTACCTCCCCTGTACTTGCTTCCAAAAATTGTTCATCATTGTTTTCAATCTGCACTAATTGTTTCAGATCCTGGTCTTTGAAGGCGTGATCTTGGACAAAATGCGTAGAAAATTTAACTAAAGAATTAGACCCACCACAATCGGTATCGACTAAATCATGTAGAGACATATTGAACTGAAATAATACGTAACATTATATATATATATACTTGTATATATATATAAATTATATACATTTATATAGGTAGTCGATTATTTTTGTTCTACGGATACACAATATTTTTTTTATTTTTAATTATACCCTTGACGGTAAAACTATTTTATAATATAATAATTAAATATGAGAAAATGTTAAATATATTATTATATAAATTATAATACCTATTTTATACATTAAAAGTACACCGTACGTATTCAATAAAGTGTCGAATTGAGGAATAGGCGAACAATTGTACTAAAAATACATATTACATACCTATCTATATTAAGTTAGAAAATTATGTTAGGTACCTACGACGTACGAGTATACCGCCTATAATTATTAATTTATTATTTTGTTTTATTATTTGAAATTTAGGTCGTTACAAGCTTATAATTTATTAAGTATAATTTTTAAACTAAAAACTTGATTTTTAAAATGTTCAAAAAATGTACTTAACTTTGTTTGCAATAATTAAAATATATTTATGTTTTATTGTTTTATAATTATTTAATACTTAGGTTATCTAATAGTACCTTTATATAGGCAAATTTGAACTTATTATTACCAACGATTAACCTTATACTAAATTATGTGTTGTATTATTATTTGTTTTATTTAACTAGCTATTAATATAAATATAATATATAGGTAGTTTTTGGTGGATATTTTTTTGTATAGGTAGGTAAGTAATCTAAATTCATAATTTAAAAATTGAAATGTAATTAATCTTTAAAAAATATACCAGTGTATAGTCAATAATCGGATAATTTTTTCCCACCCTATTATAGAGATTACAGTTGCCTATTTATTTATAATTATAAAAAATATGAAACCATGATCCTCAATAACTATTTTTAGAGTTTTATGTAATCTAGTAATTTGTAATTGTTTTAAAATTTATATTTGATGTACCTACCTATATACATAATGCTTAATCAAGGGAAAAAAGCATAAAAATGCATAAAAAAAGCAAGGGAAGCTGGTAAGGAATACAGATGTAAATGATAAATCATTACATTCGGAAATACGATTTTGAACAAAGTTCATCAGATAATATTATGTATTGATTATAATTTTTACATTTATCAGTTTCTACGTTCAATGTACGTATATAATATACACCCATAAAACCTCTAAATTAGTCATCTAAATACCTACCCAAATCTGACAGTACTTCGCTCAGAATCGTTTTTCGAATGTATTGATTTATCAAGGCCCGGCGCTCACTTAGGATTTTTGTTTGGAGGGTGCTTAACATTTTTCGTAAATAATAACTTTCTGTAATTTTACAATTTATGTAATTTTATGTTCCATATCTTCATTTATCCTAGTCCATAATAATCGTCAAAAAATTTCGACCATAAAAGAACACTTAATGGCAATATTTAATATAACTATTAAAATGAAAGAAACAATTATGGGGGGGGGGGCGCTTCAGCCCCTCCCATTTGAGTGTTCCACTAATCAAGGTATTCAAATTTTAATAAAAATTCAACACTATCCTTTTTACACGTGTATCCCTTTGACCATTTCCTTGATTTTAGATTCTGAGCGAAGCGAAGAATGTATTGGTTTTACAATGATGTGTGATTATTTTTTTTTTTTTTTTTTTTTTTTTATGTCTGTGTACAAAAATACTACCCGAAATAATGCTCCGATTTTCACGAATAGGGTATGTTTCCGGTAGCAAAGTGGACGTAGTTGGTACTTTACTTAGGTCATTTTTTGAATTTCTCAAAATTGACGCTATGCGGTAGAAAAAACGGCGAAAAAATGACGAAAAAACTGCATTTTTCGAGAAAAATGAAATTTCGACGAATTCGATTTCTATATTTCACGATAACTCAGGCAATTTTTAAGATAGAGACCTGAAATTTTTTTTGGATATTCACATAGCTACTATATATATGTGGTATAATTTTGGAACCGTTACA
>JAIUCT010000028.1:3721604-3743844 GCA_021307375.1 Tetraneura akinire
CCGCACACCTGTATCCTGTGCGGCAGGAGTATCAGCTCATCTTTTTTTACTTTAAACAGCTACAAAAAGAAAATCGTAATTATAATATTCATAATTAATTGGAACTGAGTTAAGAAAAATGTACTTGAGGTTCCATAAAATTTTTCATAATTTTTTGTCAATTTTATTTAACATTATTGAAATATAATAAGAAGAATCCATATAAATACCTACTTTAAATATTAATTTTACTCAAATTTTTAACTTCAAACACCTATAAAAAAATTGATACTTGAGATTTTCCTAATATTTAGGAAATACGTTAAGATATAATATATCGGTATGCTTCAATAAAATTTTCCAAATTTTTGGCGTTTTTATTAATGTTTATTATAAAAGTAGAAATTGACTATTGAAAAATATTAAAAGGAATACTTATACCTATGTATTAGATTTTCGATTACATTAAAAATTTCAACTTTAAACAGCCATAAAAAGAAATTGAGATTTAGGATTTTTCTAATATTTTAGTACCATGTTAAGTAATGTACTAATATGTGAGTATACTGTATACTTAAGTCAAATTTTCAGATCTAAAAACTCAAAATTGTGAATTTGATTAAACATATATTTATTTTATACATATATTCATATATTTGTACATAATTTTATTAAACATATATATAATTATAGGGTGTTCATTTATGTACGATGTGTACCTATATGGTCCCTATATGTGTGATAAAATTTTGCGTTTTAAATACCTATTTAATAAAGAATTCAACATTTTAATCAATACCTACATTATCTTACTGAACTTCGCTCAGAATCGTTTTTTCGTATGTGATGGTCTATCATTCAAATTCTAATTAAAATTCAACAATATGATTTGCACACCTGACTCAGTGCAGCAGGAGTATCAACTCTTTTACAACTTAATCAAATTATAAGTTATTTTTGGTACCAATCACTTGCAATAGATATTGGAATATAAATTAAAATATTCATTACTAACATAATTAGTAGGTAGGTATGTAATAAACTAATAAACATTAAAACAACTGCATAAAATGATAATTAGAAAATAACAATATTATATGACATGCCAAAATTAATATAGTGTACCTATTGGTATTGAATATTAATTATTTTTGATACATTGACACTAATGTAAAATATTTGGTATTGAATAATAAAACAATAGCAAAGGTATATACTCGTATTATAAAACAGTATACACCATATGTCCATATACCATATAAATTACATACCTATATACAATTCATTATAATAAAACTTAATTATAATTTTTTAAAAGAATATTAATTATACATTATAAAATAGTGTTTACTTACATAAACATGAATACCTGATAGTGTTGATTTATAAAAATTGAAAAAGCTTAATTTTATTAAATTAAATTTTAAATAAATATTTAAAATTCATTTTATCATATAAATTTAAAAAAAAATGGTACTGAGATATTTGATATCATACAATTCAAAAATTGACTATACATTCATTAAATATTTTATTCCTAATATGAAATATAATATATTAGGTATGTATATTTATTTACTAATGTTTCATTTAACTTGTGTGATTGTAATTTAATAATTACAATACAACTTCAAACCTAATATACTCCATTATGTTCTTTTAAACATTTTATATTTGTATTTTAATAAATTAAATATAATAATGTTAATTTGTATTCTAATATTTTATATAATATTCAATAGGTAGTTTTAATATCAATATTTATAAAATTAATATATAATATAAATTTACCTATACCATATAAAATAAACAAAAACAGATGAAGTCATGGATTCATCGACTGTTGAAAGAGACAAGGCGCAGTGTTGGAGTTGAAAAACGAACATGTAAGCATTTAATTTGTTCAAATTTGTAACATAATGCTAAACCTCGTATAAAATTTATGCTATATATATATATTATATATACTAACACAAATACTCTATTTCCCTCCATATTGACATCAAATATGAATAATATATATGTATACTTCATATTAAATAATAATAAATTATTAAAATCAAATTACAAAATATCTAAATATAATAATATAATTTAAGGTAATTCAAAATAAAATAATCAATACAATAAAATAAACGTATAGTTAAAATTTTATTTAATCACCCAAAATAATATAATTGTATACTCTTTACAAATAAATATTTAAAATATTAGTGCACGATAATAAACAAATATATATATATACTGGCCGACCAGTTAACCTTGTTCTTAATTTAATAATAAAGTTCAATTTTTATATTAATAAAATAACAGTATTTTATTCAACTTTCTTAACTGTATTTACAAATGTATTAAAAATTTGACTAAAGTTCCAATATGTATATTACTTACAATGAGATATGAACACATTATTTCAAATAAAAATAATACATTGTTATATTATATATATATATATATATAAACAATATATTAGGTAGTTCAATATTAAAAATATTTAAATACAATAGAGGGATATGTTTGGTACAAATAGTGTTTTAAATAATTTACAAAATAATTGAAATACCACAGACATCTGATCAATGTTTTTACAATTCATATTAATATATTTTATTTTATTTTATTTATAATACATTAAACAATGATTAAAATATATGATTATAGTTTTAATAAGGTTGGTTTAAAAATACTGGTTATCTTATAAATATCAATGGCATCAAATATATTTTTTATTTTGGAAAATATAATTTTGTCATAAATAACATGACAATTTAAAATTAATATTAGATAATAAATAATCCAAATATTTTTAACAATTGTTAATAATTTTGTGAATGGCAGTAATAACAATGTCGGTAATCAGACTATTTGTTGTATTTATAATTATTTTCATAATAGTTTAAAATCATAAATTTAAGGAAATAAAAATAAACTAAAATATAAAATAATAAAAACAATTTTTAAATGATGAAATAGTCTTATTACCAAAACTGATTACAACAAAATGAAATTGATTATAACTACTTATTTTAATATCATATTTTAAGATTTAAATAATCATGGATAGAAATTTAAACTAATCATTGATTAATTATAAATACTAAATTAAACATCTATTTTAGACATCAGAACACTTTATTTCTATGGATTTCAGTATATACTCACTGAATTTTATTTGGGTACAATCAATAGTTAAATCATATATAAAAAAAAAAAAATGACAGCAAATGTAGTTCTCAAAATAGTTAGAAGAAAAAAATTAAAAACTAAATAAGCAAAATCAAATTGTTTACAAAAAATAATTTATAAAAATAGTTAAGTTTGTTCAATGGGTAACAAACTGAAAAATAGATAAAAGCCAAACAATATATAAAATTTATAAGAAAGAGATCAAGGCATGATATTTTATGTTCAATTTTAATAATATATAACACCTATCTAATGTTTGTAAAAAGATTTAATTTTGACTTAGGTTCTTTTTGTGAACGTGCTTTTGAAAATATATTCCAAAACCTTAATGTTTCATCTCCAGCACCTGTTACTATAGATTCTCCGTCTGGGGACATAGACAAATACAATACCCTGAATGTATGACCAGTAAGTTTAGCAATTTGACTCATAGAAGGATATTTCCAAACAACAATTTGGTTTTGTGAATATCCATGTGTACTAACCAATTCTTGAGTATTTCTTGACCAAGCAAGGTTACAAACTTGAGAACCTGTATCAATACACTGCATTGGTTGTCCAGTTAATGTGTTCCAAAAGCGTATACATTTGTCAGCTGTTCCACCACCACTAGTCAATAAACCTCTTTGATGAGGAGACCAAGCAATTGCTTTTACTGCAGCCGTATGCTGATTATATGTTAATTGTGGAGTATATGCATGTGTATTCCATACATATAGTCTATTGTCATTTCCTCCAGACGCAAGATATCGGTTATCTGGAGACCATTTTAAACCACAAACTTCTTGCCTATGTCCTACATATCGTCTACATGTTGATAAACTCGGGCCTCTCATATCTCTTAAAAATATATTACGATCACGACTTCCTGATGATACAACATCACCATTCCATGCAATAGCACCAACTCTGCCAGCATGACCAGTTAAACTATTTACTTGTTTTTCTGCAGCAATATCCCAAACTTCTACAGATCCTTCTTGAGTACCAAAAGCTAAATAATTTCCTTTATCGTTCCAGGCAACTGATGTAACAACATTACCATCTGATGACAAATCACTAATTCTTGTTACTTTACTAGTCGTTGCTGACCACAAGTATACACAACTGCCTAGTCCAACAGCTAGTAAATTTGAAGATGACCAATCGACTAAATTTAGATAAAAGTCGTCTTGTAATTCAGGAGCATCAAGAACTTTATAAGGTACTCTAGAAATTTTTCGAGGGATTTTACGTGGGGATCGTAGAATTTCCTGACTTTTAGCACCAAGCGGTGATAATG
Organism: Tetraneura akinire; assembly: GCA_021307375.1. Taxonomy (NCBI): domain Eukaryota; kingdom Metazoa; phylum Arthropoda; class Insecta; order Hemiptera; family Aphididae; genus Tetraneura; species Tetraneura akinire. Next base: position 3,726,052 of record JAIUCT010000028.1, read on the forward strand.
AGTAAGGGACTCGTGATTGAATATTATCAACTTGTTCAGGACTGGAAGAATAAAACTGGAACAAGTTACGTTTGATAGCTAAACGATCACGGTTTTTATCTTGAATACTTATTTCACCAACACTAGATCCAAGCAATTCATTATGTAAAATGGCTTTATATGCGCCATCTTTGTTGGCTGATTCACTTTGAAAATCTTTTTTACTGTAATCTAAACCATTCCTAATATCTGATATAATGTTAAACCTTGCTGTAAGGTTATGTGCTTCTCGATAGGGTATAAATCGATCAGCTTTATAACCACTAAATACAGATTGCTCATAAGTTTGAATTTGAAGAGATGTACTTGGTTGATCAGTTTTAAATTTCTTGAAAGACTTTAATTGATCTACATCATCATCTACTTCCATTTCTTCAAGTCTTTTAAAACCTAATAATGTATTTTCTTTTTCTACGGATAGCTCTTTGGAATCTACTGCTACCTGCATTTGACGATTTTTCAGTACAACATAATCTGGACTCCTGGACAGCTGCGCCCTCAGTCTCATTGCAAATGTCGGATCCATCCCTTCATCCATTTCTGTATCTTTATATATGCCTAACAAATAAATTCCAATACTATATAAATTCCCAAAAATTTATTTTTAAGTTTATTAAGTAATTAGGTATTTTAATTAGATTAGATTAACCTATGTTTATAGAAGCATAATTATATTTTAAAAAATTCGAAAAAAAAATATCAAACAACTATAAGCAAACATGCTAAGCACATAAAAGCTAATTTTAATCAAATAACCATTCATAATATTAAAAAGCAAGGGAAGGGATACAGGTGTAAAGAAGATAGTGTTAAATTTTAATTAACATTTGAATGCAGTGATAAATAATTACATTCAAAAAACAATTTTGAGCGAAGTTCATCAGATAATATATATACCGATTAAAATTTTTACATTTATTAGTCTCTACGTTTAATATAAATAATTTATCATAAAACCTCTAAATAAGTCACCTAAATAAACAAAATAGACAGTACTTCGCTCAGAATCGCTTTTTGAATGTAATGATTTATCATTGCATTCAAATGTTAATCAAAATTCAATAATATCTCCTTTATACCTGTATCCCTCCCTTGCTTTTTATATGTTAAACAGCTATAGAAAAATAATTAATTAATTAATGTAAATGTAATAATTCACAATTAATTGGAATTGAGTTAATTAAAATGTATTTGAGCTTCAATAAATTTTTTAAAAAAAATTTGTCAATTTTACTGAACATTATTGTAAAATATTAAAATATAATAAGAAGAATCCATATAAATACTTTAAATAATGATTTTACTTAGATTTAACTTCAATTTAGATTTTTTTAATATATGAAAATAGGTATGTTAAGATATATATCAGTATGCTTCAATAAAATTTTTAACAATTTTCCAAATTCAATGTCTTTTTTAGATTCTGAGCGGAGTGAAGAATGTATTGGTTTTACAATGATGTGGGTCTTTTTTGTTTGTTTTCATGTCTGAAGACACTTTTACTACCCTAAATCATGGGTTCTCAACCTTTTGAGGTCTACGCCCCCTTTCAAACTATTTTATGAGTTCACGCCTCCCCCCCTCACTACTATAAGATTGACGTATGCATAATATTTATTAACTATACATTAATGTTGGTTATTGGATTAATATGAATACAACTTCAATGACGTTTTTTTAATATTAAATGAATTTATTTGCACAAAAAAAAAAATATTCATTTTCACGCCCCCCCTGAAATTTTGTCACGCCTCCCTAGGGGGGCGCGCCCCCCAGGTTGAGAACCAGTGCCCTAAATCATGCTCCGATATTGACGAATGTTATATGTTTTTGATTGCAAATTGGATGTAGTTTGTACTTTATTAAGGTCATTTTTTGAATTTCTCAAAATTAACCCCATGCCACAAAAAAAGGACGAAAAAAGGGCATTTTTCCTTTGACGAATTTGATTCATTAATTAAATTTGTTTATAATAGTAATATTATTGTAACTAATAGCAACAATATATAAACAGAAATTTCCATCGTAAATCTAATAATACTTCTTTGAGCACCTCCCCGAGGGTTGGCCATATCACAGATCATAATATAATGGGAATTAACGAACCATTCGGTGATATATACATAATATTGTTAGGTGATTTTTTCCAATTCTCTAGAATTAGCTAGAAGGCCTTATGAAAAAAAATGACGAAAAAACGGTATTCTTCACAAAAAATGAAATTTCGACGAATTCGGTTTTAATATTTCAGTATAATTAAGGCAATTTTGAAGTTAGAGACTTAAAAATTTTATTGGGTATTCACACATAGTGTATATATGTGGTAAAATTTTGGAACCGTTACGTAAATTATCCACAAAATATAGGACGTTGAATATTTCGTAAAATTCTCGTCTTTAGGTATATAATGTTTGATAAAATTGACAATTTTTGGCATCAAGGTCTGAAATTTTTACTGAATTATATTTTTTATTTATATAAAAATCCCTTGTTTTAATTTTTTTTATAGCTGTTTAAATTTAATATTTTTAGTAAATCGAAAATGTTATGAAAAAAATGACAAAATAACGGGATTATATGATGGAACTTCGCTCAGAATCGTTTTTTCGAATGAAATGGTTTGCCATCGCATTCAAATTATAATTAAAATTAAACACTATGATTGCACACCTGTATCCCTTCCCTTGCTTTTATTAATTTTTATTGTAAAAGTATTAAGAAATATACTTGTATGTATTCGAAGATTTTCAATTAAACTAAATATATCAATTTTAAACAGCTAAAAAAAGAAATTGAGACTTGGGATTTTTCTTTTTAGTATCGTGTTAAGTAATATGTGAGTATACATCAGTAAAATTTTCAGACCTTAAAGCAATAAAGCCCAAAACAGCCCATTTTATTTTATCAAACATTATATACATAAAAACGAGAATTTTACGAAATATTTAAAGTCCTTTATTTTGTAGAAAAATTAACGTAACAGTTCCGAAATTTTATCACATATAGGTACTATATAGTGCCTATGTGAACACCCAATTAAATTTTCAAGATTAATTGACTTCTATTATATATATATTCTAACTTTAAAATTTCCTGAGTTATCATGAAATATTGAAATCGAATTCCTCGAAATTTCAGTTTTCGTGAAAAATGTCATTTTTTCGTCGTTTTTTCTACCGCTTAGGATCAATTTTGAGAAATTCGAAAATTGACCTAAATAAAATACTAACTACATTCACTTTTCAACCGGAAACATATCCATTTTGGGTAGAAAAAGAGTCTTCAGACATAAAAATAAAATAAAATACACACATCATAGTAAAACCGATTGTTATTCGTTAGGTATATTGCTTCGCTAAGAATCTAAAAATTTGTAGAAAATAGTCAATTCCTTAAATTTTATTTTAATTAAAAACAATATAGATAACTAAAATTAAGTAATAATTGTACAAAATAAAAATGTCTAGAAAACAATTTTTAAAAATTAAATATTAAGTTAGGCATTACCAAAATTCCAATAAATATAAATTAAAATTATGTATGTTTTGTAATTATTACTGGGTTGTGTTTGTGCTAATTACTAAGGTGTACTTATAAGCATAAACTATTTAAGTAGTAATGTAATAAAAATAATAATTTAGACAAAATTTATTATACAAATTCAAAATAAAATTATAATTATTGAAATATATGTATTCAAATTTACTAGAAATTATACTTAAGGATACTCTAAATAAGTAGGTATGTAATAATACATTAAAAATGTTTATAGTATACTAAGTATTTAAAGCAAAAACTATGATTGTACTATAAATAGATTTTATTATGTTACATAAAATATTTGGGATACTAAATTAGGAAGAAAAAGTACTGAATTGAGAAGAGTATAAGGAGGTATTGGTGGCGGCAAAACCTCTTGAAGAGTTGTAATGCTAATGAAGAGAAGAACATAAAATATTTATTAAAATTAAAGTATTTAGCATGCAACTAGAATAATGTTAATGTAAGTAGGTATTGCAACTTTTGTTATATTTAAAATAACTATAAACATAGGTAGGTATTTTAATTTAAAGATAATAAATAATTTTAATTATTTATATTAAATAATGACTGTTATGCTATAAAGATTAATAACATTATTTACTTTAAAAAAATATGATATATTATTTTGACATTAAGGCTATTAGGTACCAAATTTTATATTTATTATTCAATGTAAATGTATTTTAATTAATACTTATATTGATATACCTATTTTAACTATAAAAATACTAATTAAATAAATATAAATAGGTATATTGACATTTAAAATAAAATTAGTTTTTAATAAGTACATGGGTACCTAATATATTTGTATATATTTGTATAGATAACTATAAATTTGAAAATATCAAAAATAAAATTATAATTCATAGATTATCATTTAAAACATAATTTGTTTAATACTTAATTTTATTCATTATAAATTTATAATACATCCGCCAAGGCTGACATGAGGGATTGGTATCCAAAACCTAACTTACACTCATATAAAGCATGCTATAGCCGTGACAATGATTTCCCCTAGAAAAATCCCTAAAAATCCTAATCACTACAAAAATACCTATAATATTATAATAGGTAATTATAACAATACATAAGTATATTTTAAAAGAAAATAACATTTGATTTGTATTAAACAAAATAAAATAAAACTAAGTAAGCACAATAAAAATATTAATTAAATATTAGACATTCCCATTCTTTCTTTTCTTTTTCAATCTACCTATATATATACACAAATATAATATAATATATTATTGATAATATTATATAGGTACCTAAATTATAAAATTAACAAATAAAAAGAGCTGATACTCCTGCCACATAGGATACAGATGTGCGAATCATAGCATTTAATTTTAATTAGAATTTGAATGCAATGATAAACCATTGCATTCGAAAAAACGATTCTGAGCGAAGTTCAGTCAGATTATAATATAGGTATTTTTTAAAATATTGATATTTTTTTCATTAAATATTTAAAACGCAAAATTTTATCACACATATATTAGGTACTTAAATGAACACTATAATTTTTATATAATTAAATTTTCAAAATTTTTAAAAAATATTTGTCAATTTTATTTAATATTATTGTAATATAATAAGAAAAATCTGGGGAAAAATCCATATAAATAATTTAAATATTGATTTTACTAAAATTTCAAGTTAAAACGGCTATAAAAAAAAATTGAGAATAGAGATTTTTCTAATATTTTTATATGATGTTAAGTAATATGTATATATACTTTAGTAAAATTTTCAGACCTTAATATCATAAATTGCCAATTTTATCAAACATTATATACATAAAAACGAGAATTTTATGAAATATTCAACGTCCTATATTATGTAGAAAAATTAATGTAACGGTTCCAAAATTTTACCATATATATATAATCACTATGCAAAATTCCAAAAAAATTTTCAAGTCTCTAACTTAAAAATTACCCAAGTTATCGTGAAATATTGAAATTAAATTCGTCGAAGATTCATTTTTCGTGAAAAATGCCGTTTTTTCGTCATTTTTTCGAAGTTTTTTCTACCGCTTATAGTCAATTTTGAGAAATTCGAAAAATGACCTAAATAAAGTAACATCTACATCCACTTTTACATCTGAAACTCGCTATTCGTGAAAATCTAAGCATTATTTCGGGTAGTAAAAGTGTTTTCAGAATATTTATTTATACGTATCGATTTTAAGATTTTCATATATATGAGTACATAGTACTTATGTAAATATCCAATAAAATTTTCAAGTCTCTTAGTTCAATATTTCCTGAGTTATCGTGAAATATTGAAATCAAATTCGTCGAAATCTCAGTTTTTGTGGAAAATACCGTTTTTTCTACCGCCGAGTGTCAATTTTGAGAAACTCGAAAAATAACCTAAATAGAGTACCAACTATATCCACTTTCCAACCGGAAACATTGCTATTCGTGAAAATCGGAGCATTATTTCGGGTCGTAAAAGTGTTATCAGACATAAAAAAAAAAAGACACACATCATTGTAAAACATACATTCTTCGCTTCGCTCAGAATCTAAAATTTACATAGTAGGAAGAATTAGGTATATAACCTTAAGTATTTTTATATTTTATTTTAATTATATTCATATATGTATCTAATTATTTTAATAAATGTGTAAATGTGAATTTAAAAATAATTAATATTCCTTTAGTATTTTTATATTTTATGTTAATAAAATTCATATAGATATCTAATTATTTTTATAAATGTGTAAATTTAAATTTAAAAAAAATTAATATTCCTTAAATATTTTAAATTATGTAAGTTAAAAAAATATGTACCTATAATAATTAATAAGATACCAAGTAAAAATATGTAATTTTAAGAGACGTGGTACGTTCATTCATTTTAAATACCAATACTTTAATGCTCTCCATGACACCCATATTGATTTTATTCCCGACTGATAGGTATTAACTGGTATTAATATATAAAACCCTATTTATTTATGTATAATTTACCTACCTAAATATATTTAAATACACAAAAAAAAAAAAAAGAATATATATTTCTAGTAATAATAGGTACCTACTTATTTATTTATTTGATTTTCAATGTCCAAGGGCACAGAGTACAGATATACATTTAATATTATTACAAAAGAGAGAAACAATATAAACTAATAATAGGTATATAAATTAAACTAACATTGTAGATTACTTATTTTAATTTACTTATAATATAAAGTACAGAATTGTGGAAAATATCAATATTCAATAGATTATTCAATGAACTAAATGAACAATCAAGATGGGCTGTGTAATCATTATTAGTATTGTGAAACTTATTTTTAAAATTTATTGGAAATCTTGAATTAAAGAAAGGAATAGCAAATCATAATTTAGTTAATAAGTCAGGCGAATAACTGAACCTTTTATTAACTTTTAAATAAATAAAACATCACTAATACAACATCTATCAGAAAACGATTTTCAGTTAGAGCTACAACGATACTCAAGTATTTTATAAAAAAAAATTTTAAGCGATTAATATTAAAATTTTGAGGAGGATTCCAAATAAAAGATGCATATTCAAATAAAGATCAGACAAAAGACGTACAATGAGGTTAAAGTTTAACCATTATTAAAATCAACAGTATTACAGATTACAAATCCCACAACTCATAAATGCATTATGTACATTATAAAAACACTACTTATTAACTGATTAAAGTTTAAAGATATAGTAGAAAAATGAATTTAGAATCCAGGTATAAATACTACTTTATAATCGTTATTTATTAATCGTTACGATTTCAAACATAAATATGTAACTTCTTAGTTTGGACTACCGATTGCTAATAGCCTTATTGTCAAAAATCAAAATCAACACATAACGAGTACACTGCTCGTGTAAAACAGTTAATACGAAAAATGTTATAACACACAATAAATAATAACGAATAATTAGGTAACTAATTATAATTAATAATAATAAACTCACTGATACGACGATGACACAAGTTTCGGTTTGTCCTCGAAGACGGTCGTTATGCTCTGTTGTCGGACACGTAACTCACAGGAACATTTTTTAAAAAGAAAAATTTGCTAGCTATTAAATATAATATTATATTACAGTTTATATAAATACAATACGTGGCCTATGTGCCGACGTCAGACGCCTAACGAGTGGTATAGTGGATGACAAAACAAATTATGGAAATAACGAACGGACGGACTGACAACATACTACGCAGAAAATACAATTAAATTGAAAAACGTAGATGATAACACTTTTCATAAAATAACAAAAGTGTGGAGTGACGACTGACGAGCAATGAGCATAGAATGTTGACGTTAAGAACTTGAAGTTGAGGTTGACCGTAGAGGAAATTTTTATTTAATGCATATTAACAATATACAATAATAATATTAGGTATGTACGACGAGTACCCCGTGTACGATGTACCACCACAGGTATCGATTTTCGTTGGCTTCACATGTTTCGTTCATATTCCATGGTTTTATTTCTAACAGACGTTTTCAAACAGTGTAGCCCACGTTAGCGACGAAATATGAATATTTCGTATTTCGCGTTCATGTTGTTATATTGTTATTTCCAGTGAAAGGCAGTAGGTCGAAATATGATAAGAATTTTGATACAATAATTCTCACATTGACTGTGTTGCCAACACACAAAAATAATTAATTTATGTTACCAAAATTTAACGTTTAAAATTCGTAAACACTTCTTATTAAATACATTTTAACTTATGTATTTCTTTAAAATAATGTATTTCATCTTGGGATATTTAAGGTGCACAATAGCACAGAATATGACAATAGTTTAATAATAATACATTTATATTTTATTCATTGTAAAAATTATAAATTGTTAATACAATCATATGTGTATAGGTACATAAAAGTTACAATTACAATTGAAATATTATATTACAATTCAAAATTTGAGTTACATACACATACATTATGCACAAGAAAAATAGAAAAGACAATAGTTGTACATCATTTTAAAGATACTATATTATAATATATATTATAAATTATAATGAGATATAAAATAAAATGTTCTTACATTCTGTTACATAATTAATAAATAATAATAAAAATATAATTTAATAAAAATAATACATTTAAAATAAAAACTACATAATGTAACAATTAAAACCTATAGTATAAGGTATATGGACCCTCAAAATACGTTTATACGTTTATAGTATTTGCTACTCTGTACCCGATTATTATCTATATCTTTGATAACAATGAATGGATGAAAAAATAAAATATTTCGTCTTACATGATATAGCCCAAATTATGTTTTTTCTCTCTCGCTCTATTTCGACCCCGACAACTTATTGGTGGGCGGTGTGGAATGAGAGGTCCATTAGTTTATAGGTCTATGATTCCCAAGGCCCAAGGGCATGTTAATATTTTTATAATCACACCTCAGACGGTTGATTTGATAACAGATTTTTCTATAAAAATAATGTATAATTTTTTTAATATATAACTACGTTACTGTTATTTTTTACGCGTAATTAATTGGATTTTTAATTAAATTTATATCTATTGGAAAAATGACTGTCTGGAGCTCTTTAAAGCTCGGATCGACGATCGCGAAATGTTTAAATCCAACGAAAATCAATACACTGAAAATACCTAGTAAGAATATTATATTTGTTTTAATCTTCATTATTATTAGTTTTTGTAAATAAAATGTTATATAAAAATAATATGTAATGTTTAGTTATTCTATAAGTATTAAATCGGAACAAAAAATAAAAATAAGAAAATAGAGTTCATATATTGGCATAAGTATCGCATAAGAAGAATACATTTAAATTATTACTACATGTAAATAAAATATAAGAACAACATAGGCGCGTATTGATTTCATAGGTTGAAGGGGCATGCACTATAACTATTGTCTATATTTAGGGAAAATATTAAGAATAAATAAATAAAAAGTTATGTTAGAATTAAATTAAATTAATTTATTTACATAATTGATATTTATTATTATTATAAATAAAATGTGACAAAATTTTAGTTATTGTAACATTAAATTAAATTTATCATCTATTTATTTTTATAATTCTATTCATCTTCATATCGAACAATCCCATAATGAAACCAAATAAAGTAGTTTGGTTACTATATCTAATAACTATTACATTTTGTATTTTTGTGACTACAAATAAGAGGAAAATTATTATATCTGTTGATATTTGAAATTAAAATATTATATGAATTTTCGTAATTTAACACAATCTTGCAGGAGTACATTGAAGAGCCAAATATCCATTCTGACCCCTTCGTAAACACTCCTATGAAGACCAATATTAACATATGCATGTACAGGCTTTGTTTACAGAGGGAGCCCAGCGCCCGGGGCATTATATCAAAAATATTGAACCATAATTTCAAATATTATATTACAATAATATAATATATTATATTATATAATATAATTATTATTCATTATAATATATTATATTATAATGTAATATTACATTACAAATATTTATTTACATACATCCTTTAGTTTTTGATTTTATGAAGACTGCCTGCCACTTTTAGATAGCCAATCGAGAACATTTTATGAATATTACAAATTTATAATATTAATGTATTATGTGTTATTTGCTTATTGCTTAAATTATAAAAAATCAATTATCAATAAAAATAATACCTAGATAAGTAATTATATTAAATAATTTATTAGCTAATATTATTTATTTATAATACAACACATGCTTTTGCCCAATTAATACGTGGTACATTTATAAGAAACATAAGAACACTTTAACAACATTAAAATAACAATTATAATGAAGAAGAAGGGTCAACATTTGCTAGATGCATACAACGACATAACGGCTTGTTTTGGCCATAATTAGTTAAAGATGTAGGAAGTGAAAAAGGAACAGAGTGCCTGGAGAACCGGGCAGGGACATTAAAGGATATTTGGGATAGTAAATATTGTGAGTCAATTTTTCCATGTAATAATTTCGCCAAAAAACCGAGGTTTCTTTAATTATTAAAAGTATTTTACGTATGTATTTAAAGTACATGAGCAAATAGCTATATATAATAAAGGTATTAAAATATAAATTTCAATTTTTCTTATAAAACAAAAGGGTAATCACCCCTTCTTTGGATCCAAGATTAATTAAAAGAGGGTGACAATGACAACCAAAACTTACAGTGTTCAGGCTACATAATGTTGAAAAGAAAATATTAATATTATTACTTTTACTATTCTTAAGATTTAATATATTTATTATATAAACAATTAAGAGTAATATAAAGTACAATGCAATTTACAATATTCAAATTACAAAAATTTAATAGGTATACATCAACATTTAATTATACTTAAAATGTATAAATATAATTTTTACATACAATAATACATTTGTAAATATTTAATTTAAAATAAATAAATAAATGTTATTGAGATAAATACAGTGAGAAACTCATAGTTTTTCTTATTATATGAATGTGATACTAATTTATTAGTATTATATTTTATTAACTATTTATTTAAAGAAATAAAAAAAATTGTTTTAGCTCATTTACCATATCGTAACATGGGTGGTCATCATTTAATGCCTATAAGAGAAACTAAGTGGCAGTGGACAAAGTTCAAGGATTTAATTCATTTTTATGTATTAGTTGGTGTTATTCCTTTGACTTTGTTGATTACATTTACAAATGTTTTTATTGGGCCTGCAAAATTAGCTCCAATTCCTGAAGGCTATAGACCTAAACATTGGGAATATCATCGGGTTAGTAATTTACTTAAAATAAATAATTATTAAAAATTATAATTAAAAAGAAAAAACATCTTGTTTGATATACTGACAATTAATTATATTATAAACTTATAATAATCTAATACAGCGGTTCCCAACCTCAGGTCGCGTAGATTTTTATTGTGGGTCACGAAAACATTACTTAAATTTTATATTTGACAATTTATATAATCATTTATTGATCATTTTTATTTGTATTTTTTTTAAATATTATTATATTTAATTATTTGAAGATAGATAAATATACATAATTATTAATTTGATATTAATAAAACTAATAAATAAATGAAAGTGATGTTTGCAGTTAAGATTTTTTTATTGGGGGGAGGGCAGGGAGGGTTGCCAAAAGTTAAATTTAAAATTTTTGGGTCACGCTCATAAAAGTTTGGGAACCGCTGATCTAATAAATAAGTATTAGTCATAAATTATCTTTAGATTTAGTTCTTAAAAAGACGAGCTGATACTCCTGCCACAGGGATATAGATGTGCAGATCATAGTGTTTAATTTTAATTAGAATATTAATGAAATTATAAACCATTGGATTCGAAAAAACGATTCTGAGCGAATTTCAGTCAGATAATATGGCATTTTTTCATTATATTTTGATTGAACTAAAAATATCAACTTTAAACAACTATAAAAAAAAATTTTTTATTCAAGATTTTTGATGATGTTATGTAATATGTATATATACTTCAGTAAAATTTTCAGACTTTAGTGCCCAAAATTGTCAATTTTATCAAACATACATAAATACGAGAATTTTACAAAATATTCAATGTCCTATATTTTGAAGAAAAATTAACCAAATGGTTCCAAATTTTTATCACACATATATTAGTACCTATGTGAACACCCAATACAATTTTCACGTCTCTAACTTCAAAATTGCCCAAGTTATCGTGAAATGTTATAATCGTATTAGTCGAAATTTCATATGTTTATATGTATGGATTCTTAGATTTTCATTTGAACTAAAAATATCAATTTAAAACAGCTATAAAAAAAATTGAGACGAGATTTTTCTAATATTTTGATATGATGTTAATTGACAATTTTATCAATCATTATTTATTGATGATATAAATTATATTATACAGATGTAATTTAACTATTAATAAATTATAATTATGTTAGCATCCAATAACTAGATGGCTGGCACGTTATATTTATTCCAGTCCACAAGAACAATATGAAAAATATCTACACAATTTATATGAAGAAGATGAAAAATTTAAAATAAGGTAAAAATAATTAATTAGTTTGTAATCATTATAAAGGTAATTAATATTAAAATAAATTATATAATAGTTATACATTTGTAATACATATTTTATTGTAATTTTCAGGATGGTAACTAACAAAATTAGAGAAATGATGAGAGATAAATCGGACTACAAATCATTTTATTATAGACCAATTTCTGCCAATCTTTACAGAGTTAGTAAAGAAAGTACAGAAAAAAGCAATGAACCTCAAGGTTACAATTAATTATGAGTTTTAATCATTTTATTTAGAATTTATTAATTTAATAATGTAGTATTTAAAACGTGTATAAAACATTTAATTAAAACTGATATGTTGAAAATATTAAATAATATATTATTTTATTCTATATATATAATATTAAATATTAATCTAATAAACAATAAATTAATTGTTTTGCAAGTTTAGGTCCAATCAACATCATATATTCTGTAATCTGTTCATCTTGATTTTCTCTTTTGCTCATCCTTTTATACATTGAATAAGTCATCAAAGTACCAGAATACAATACTGGAATCTGTAATATAATAAAATTAATTAAAAGACACACTTCAACCCAAGATTACATGATTTTTAGACATTGTCAATTTGTACAAAAAAAGTATTACAATTTAATTATTCTTTAAGTGTAAATCTATATTAATTGATATTAATTATTTAAAATTTAAAATGTAATCAAGGAATAAACTTTTAATTTAACTTTAACCAATACTGTTAACAATATAAATTCATGTTATAAGTTTCGATTTCAAAAAGAAAATATAACAAGATGTAAAATAGGCCCTATACATTTTAAAGAAGTTTTTTCTTAATTAAAAATAAAGTTTTTACTTATAAGTCTTAAATATCAATGATCAATCAATAAGTCTCAAAACGGACAGATAAAATATAATTTAAATAAACATGTGAAAAATAGCCAATTTTTTTTATTTTGAAAGTGTCATTGTACATGTTAGTTATTTTAATTAAAAATAAATGGGTTATTTTAGGTTATTATATTTTTTTTTTAATTTCATACTAAAATACTTGTTTCAATATAGAATTATCAATGTACTCTTTACTATATAAATAGGTATTGTATTAATTATATAATGAATTACATCTTCTATACTCATAGTATTCATATCTTGAATATCTTTAGACTCGTCGAATATTGAATACTTTACATTGTCTAGTTTTTGTATGCATTTATCAATTGCATGCCATGTATATCTGAGTGGACATAAAAGGTATGATGGTCGAAATTTTGCCTTGTAACGCATTTTAGGGCACGAATGTATATAAAATCCCATGTAATAGTATTTGAGATCAGGTGACATTCTATACAATTGTCTTACCAAACATATTTCTCTACAACATTTCATTAGCATTAATATACCATATAATGTATATTGCAATTGTATTAAAATTAAAAAAAAATAAATACCTTAATGTACTGTAAGTTCCTAACACCATATTATGATAATCTGGATCATAAAATAAATAGACGGATGACACACATTTTGGTAAAATATCTATTACTCCAACAGCAATTAATTTATTACCAAGCCAATATTGTTGATGAAATGAACCATAACCTGGATGATCAGGATGATCTGCTTTTTCAGCCTTAAAATAAAATGTGTTTATTCAAGAACATGGTAAAGTATTTTAATTAGTTATTTGTAAAATTGATGATCAAACTGACAAAATAAAACCTAAAAATATATTATACATATGGAACATTATTTTAGTTCTAGGGGATTAATGACACCTCAATACCTGTAAAGGTGACTGAACAAGAAATTGTAAGTATTGTTCCTTGTCACAATCATCTGGTTGGTCATTATGTACAGCTATTTGATATTTAGCAAATAAATTTGCTCCATCATCGAATGTTTGAGCAAATTCTTCCGTGCCAATCTTGACCAGGGATACCTTACACACAAAATGTGTTCAATAATTAAAATATTGAAAACTTACTCTAAGAGGTGAATCAACAAGAAATCGAATAAATTGTTCTCTTGTACAGTGATCATCTGAATCACAATGTATTATAGTCTGATAAGCTTTATATACTGTGTACTCAGCTTCAAAAGAATTGCTCGATGGCGACAATTTTAATAGTTTTATCTAAAATTAAATTTATTTAAGAAAAAATTTAATTTGTAAAATTACTTTCTTATTGAAACAATTTATAGTGCAGCAAAAATAAAAAATTTTTTTTTTCATTTTTTGTTTATACAATTATTTGTAATTTCTTATTATATTATACTACTATTATAATATACTTACATATAGTATTAATTAATTTAGTTTTAAATTATTTTAAATATATTATAGGCTAATTTATTTAAAATTCTGAAGTTGTAAAACATTTTATATTTTACCATGTTCTAATAAATTAATCCTACAGACTCGCTCAATTAAAAATTTAAATAAAATAAATATTTATTCACAATTAATATAACTCCTCACTCTTAATTTTTTCATTTCTTCAGTATTTACTAAATCATTTTCTGCAATAAAATCTTCTAAACTTTTTTGTTCAGTATCCAAAGTTTTAATTACAAAATTTGGATTTTTGGCTAATTTCTTCTCGATACGTAATAATTTTTTTTTCTTGCATTTTGGCAAATTTGGATTAGCTCCTTCACCTAAAATATAAATGGTTATTTTAATTATTTATGTTTTTTTTAATTTTAACTATAGGTGATTGATATAAATATTATTTCATTAAAAATTAAGAATATTTAAACACCCAAATTTAATTATAAATAAGTAACTTAATCAATATAAAAAAAAATAGAAAATTTCTATCTAATAAATAACTAAACTGAATTAATATCAAAACAATAAAATATATAAATATTTTAATTTTTCAATTATAATAAAATTATTATACCCGGCTTCACTTGTTTTATATTTTTTGAAATAGTTTCAGTTTCTGGATTACAATTTAAATTAACAGCTGCATCCATAATATTATCTTCTATAAAAGCAAGCATATTTTAAAAATAATTATGAAAATTTGTATACCTACATAAAATAAATTTAATTTAACAATTACCTTTATTAGTTAAAAATACATTTCTATTCTGTGAATCATAATGAACTGTATTTTGTTCTTCAATAGAATTGTCAGTATTATTAACATGCATTGTACTATCATGATCAATAACACCTTTAAATCAATTTTATTAAACTTTAAGTACACATATTAACTAGTATATACTAATATATAAAGTACAAAATAACTATTTTAATCAAATAAAAATACTAAAATTTTATAATTTAAAAAAAACTTATAATTATTTTACTAGATAAATAATACAAACAAAATTTTATCAAATATGGCTTATGCACAAATTATATAAAAGTAATACTCTATGTTTAAGAATTAATATAATTTTCTTTTAATAAAATGTTAAAATTAAAAATTAATGACAATATGGTAATTAAGAAGTTTAAATAAGTTTCTTATTGGTTATTTCTCTATATTATATGTTTTTAGGTGTTTATGATTAAGTCAGGTAAATACTCGGGTATTATTTATGAATAATTATAAATAATATATTATCATGAATACGAAAGTTACTAAATTTCATCAAATTAGGCAAAAGAAGCAAATAATTGTATCAATTATTTAACATTTAAATTACCATGAGAGTCATACTTCATGAAATGTTCTCTTTCAACTTGTTCAACATCAATTGGATATTCATTAGATTCTCCATTTTTTAAAAATGATGTTACTTTTTTAATTATTTTTTTCTGTGACTTAGACAATTGAAAATTCAAAGCTTCACATCTATTAAATTAAATAAAAGAAAAAAATGAATACCTAATAAAAAAAATAACAGACATACATATCTTAAATTAGATGCCAAAGTAGATATTTTGAATATTTGAAAATATTTAAAACAAATTTAATATACCTACTACATTTAATATATTACATAATATATTAGGTATATATTTAATTTAGTTTAATCAAATATTATAAAATGTTTATATTTGTCAATAATTTATAAATATGCGTAACAAAATTTGTGTACAATTTATACACCTGATTATTTTATGAGAGCTGATTATAAACCATTATAAATTTTACCCATAACAAAGATCAATTATCATTACTTGTAATGACATTAATCACTAGTATAAAACAAATATATAATTTACTTTAATAATTATAAATGTTCAACAAATTAGAAAAATTTAAGTATCTATATTTTAATAAAAAAATAAAAACCCAAGTCCACAAAAAATTTACTTTGTTATTTTAGTAAATATGTATTTTGACAACGATGTTATCATCTTCAGTACTAAACACAGACTCCTAGTACAGGTTTCATAGTACTGAAGATGATAACATCGTTGTCAAAATACGTATTTACTAAAATAATAAAGTAAATTTTTTGTGGACTTGGGTTTTTATTTATTTATTAATAAATAATATCCACAAGAACTCTTCTTATAAAATTATCTATATTTTATAAATAAATGGAGATATCTAAATTAAAATATATTGATTTACCAACTAAAATTTTTTTAAATAACCTATTGATAAAATAGTATTATGTAACTATAATATCATTGACGGATACTCAATAAAATAAGTAAAATCAAGATTGTGAAAATCATAGTTCCATGAATTTTGCTGTTTTTTTTATTATTTTTTAGTAGTTTTCTTTTCAATACCTACCTCAACAGAAAACTACTATAAAATATAAAAAAATACCTTAATAAAGTACTAATTAGATGTAATTATATTTCATTTGTGGTAATTGTAACATTATGTCTACACCAAAAAATATTTCATAAATAAAATACATTTTAAAAATAATTTAATTGTTTTGCTATTAGAATCTAGTTATATAAAATCAAATTTTTTTTCGTGTTTCAAAAATTCAACCTAATTTTTACTCTATAGTCTATACACAAAATCAATAAATGCAGTGCCGGATTAAAGGGGGCAGTAGGGGCATCTGCCCCGGGCACAATATTTTAAAGGTGCAATTTTTTTAAAGAATGTCCTATTTAGAGAATAAAATTATGATTACAATTAATAAAATGTATGCAATAAGCCAGTAATGTCAAAAAAATTATTAAATGATTACATAGATAAAAAAAAAAAAGGGAGATGATAAAAAAG
>JAIUCT010000028.1:3743854-3788708 GCA_021307375.1 Tetraneura akinire
ATAAGTGTATTATTTTTTAATATAATTGATGAAAAACAATATTAACATGTTATAATTATAAAATAAATCAAAACTTATGGCTTATAGAGTAAAAATTAAATTATTAAATTATAAATATTATTTCATTATTACATATTTACATATCTTTGTATCTTTATACCGAGGTAAAGCAAACGCCATCAAAATAGTATAGGACGATAAGTGGATAACCTTTATCCTAAGTTAGCTTAGAAAAAACTTCATATTATGCAGACAACAGACTTATTAAAAATTATACTGATAAATAAGTATAGGTACTTTAATTATTTTTTTGTATTAAACTTATTGAAAAAATATGATTATACTCTTTACATATTGTAGTTTTTATAAAAGAAGTAAGTACCTAATAGTATATAGAGGACAACAAGTCTTATCCATTGATGGCTTATAACAAAACTTGCCACTTCGTCGCCAACCTCGATCTATCATATCTTGATATGCTTGTACTGTAAGACAAGATGCCCACATTCCTATTAATCAAATACATAAAAAAGTGTGATACAATAAAAAAAATATAGTAAATGTAGAAAATAATTTATAAAACATTTAATTCATACCATTGTTATAACTGGAATTGTCTTTTTTGCAGTAACCGCAACTTGATTTTTCGCGAAATCCATTATAAAAGATAATGCTTTTTTTATTACTGGAGCTAGACATTCCTAATAATGAACTTTAAAATTGTTGTCAACTATCTACTCTTACTCAGCTTAAACCTTAAAAACTCTAATATAAATGAAGAAAACACAATCAAACGAGTAGTTAATTAAAAATTAAAAAGCCGACAAAACACAAATATGTCATGTGAAAATGAATAATAAATAATATAAATATAAATAATAAATATATAAATATATTATAATATAAATTATTTTCTCGTGCTAAATTTCCAAGTTACAATTTTAATTTCACAAACAGAATATAATTTATAATGTTAGATAATAGATAATGACAAAAAAAAGTAAAAATTTATTTATGGTGGTGGTACCCAAGGTTTAATAGAATATACAGGTTGCCTCAAAGTCATGTAAACAAACAAATTCCCTCCTTATCTAATGACGTCATTGCCGGATAATATTTCTATATTATTCTAATTATTCTAATATTTTATCACTATAATAGTATAATAATTATAATATAATAAATAATAATTATTAATTTCAAATTTGGTTGTCACTTCGTCAGTTTGTTACTATTTAGTATTTAGTATTTACTATTTGTAATAAATATTTACTTGTAAGTTATTTTAATTTTTGTAAACTCCCTTGATCATGTTATTATAAAGTTTAATGTGACTTAATAATATTATTTTATGTAATCGTAATTCGTAATGTACATGTACTCAGTGGCGGCTCGTGGTGTTCAAAGTAGGTGGTGTGCAATTATTGCGAAAGTTTATTAAAAAAAAAAAAATATTTTGTTTTAAGTATAAATGTAATAAGTACAATATTTATTAGCATTAATAATAATAATAATTAGTAAAATAATTTTGTAAAATGAAATAATACATTAATCGGGATAATGTTAATGATAAAAATAGAAAAAACGGTGGAGTTTATAAATTAAAGCCAGTACAGAGTTGATCTTTCTCCATGTGTGCGTTTATCGCGTGCGAACGCTTGACGAGTGTAGGTGAGCAGTGGTAGCTGCACACAGTGCACACCTATACTCGATTCAGAATAAGATTGGTAGTTGGCGGCGACAAGTTTTCGTCCGTTTCGGTCAGAGGTTCCCACTTCCTAATCGCCCACCAATTTGCATTCGATACTTACAGCACTGCGTTACAATCGTGGCGAGTAGGTGTATTATTATATTATACAATTTATTCATTCCTCCGTGCGCGCTCGTTTTTACGTGTTTTCGCATAGTATACGCATTTATACGTTTCGAAATTTTTTAATTTTAGATTCTGAGCGAAGCGAAGAATGTATTGGTTTTACAATGATGTGTGTCTTTTTTTTTTTTTTTTAAGTATGAAGACACTTTTACTACCCGAAATAATGCTCCGATTATCACGAATAGCATATGTTTCCGGTAGCAAAGTGGATGTAGTTGGTACTTTATTTAGGTAATTTTTCGATTTTCTCAAAATTCACCCTATGCGGTAGAAAAAACGACCAAAAAATGACGAAAAAACGGCATTTTTCAAATTTCGACGAATTCGATTTCAATATTTCACGATAACTCGGGCAATTTTGAAGTTAGAGACTTGAAATTTTTTTTGGGAGTTTATATAGGTACTATGTATATGTGATAAAATTTTGGAACCGTTACGTTCATTTTTCTACAAAATATAGGACTTTGAATATTTCGTAAAATTCTCGTTTTTTTGTATATAATGTTTGATAAAATTGTCAATTTTTGGTATCAAGGTCTGAACATTTTACTGAAGTATACTTACATATTAATTAACATCATACTAAAATATTAGAAAAATCCCTAATCTAAATTTTTTTTATAGCTGTTTTAAGTTGATATTTTTAGTTCAAACGAAAATTATAATCTGACTGAACTTCGCTCAGAATCGTTTTTTCGAATGCAATGGTTTATCATTGCATTCAAATTATAATTAAAATTAAACGCTATGGTTCGCACACCTGTATCCTGTGCGGCATGAGTATCAGCTCATCTTTTTTCTTTTAATATTTGATAATATTTTACCTCAAGCAACAAATCTTTTCGATATAATGCAAACAAAAATATTTGATGTGACTTATTGTAATACAAAAATTTTAGATTTTATTAATCACTTGAATAATATGAGAAATAATTTTGATGAAATTTGGTCCAAGTCTGAACAGTATTTAAATATCGAAATACAGTGGCGTATTTAGGTATTAAGGGGCCGGGGTGCAGCAGAATTTGGGGGCCCCTAATTCAAAATTTTAGATCTACTAAATCTTAATTAAAATCTAATCTTGAATAAAATAATAATGTAATAAAACTAAAACATCAACAAATTTATAATTTTTAATTAGTATTAATTTTATTAAAATATTTTTGTTGCAATTTAATTTTTAAGTTCAAGTCAAACATAATTTTAGTTATTTATTAATTATTATTACCTATATTGGTATACTTTTTAAATATAAATTTCGGTTTCTTATTTGGGGGCCCTTTGCATATGACATAATTGAGGGGCCCCGGTGCAATGCACCCCCTGCACTCCCACTAAATACGCCACTGTCGAAATACCATTTCAATCATTAAGATCAAAAAGACAAAAAATAAGTGATGTATTTGAAGACAAAAAATCGAACTATCGAAGGCTATATTTTGAAATCATTGACGTACTGATATCAAAAACTAACGAAAGATTTTCCGAAATGTCCAAATTAAATTTTTTTTTTTTATTGGATTTTTCAAAATTTGAGCAGTTTGATAATCAGTTTCCAACGAGTTCTATGAACTCGTTGAAAGATTCATATGGTGAATATTTTGATTTTTCTATACTAAAAAGTGAACTAACTATTGTGTACAGTGTACTCAGTGTTTGATTTGGAGAAAAAAAAGAAGGGGGACTATCAGACTTTCAAAAAAATTAGCGTCCCCCCTAATATGCTTAAGTACATGTAATATCATAGGGGATTTAATAATTAGTAGGGGTACGCTCAAAAAAATAAAAAATAGAAAGAAGAGGTACTCCGTCACCCCTCAAATCAAGCACTGTGTACTCATTAACCGAATTTCATATAGGAAATATTCACGAATTTTGGGTATATCTTAAATCAACCGGTCTAGCTGAAAGTTTACCACAAGTTACAAAATTAGCATCTTTAATTTT
This sequence comes from Tetraneura akinire, assembly GCA_021307375.1. NCBI lineage: Eukaryota > Metazoa > Arthropoda > Insecta > Hemiptera > Aphididae > Tetraneura > Tetraneura akinire. The sequence continues at coordinate 3,747,678 of JAIUCT010000028.1, forward strand.
AACAATTCCAGCAACAAGTGCAAGTGCTGAACGTTCATTTTCTGCATTGAAAAGGATAAACACATATTTAAGAAATACCCAATTACAAAATAGACTTTCAGCTTTATCGATTTTATCAATAGAAAAAAAAATTACTGGCTCAAATACAAAAACAAAATACTTTTTATGATGACGTTATTGAAGATTACTTAAAAAAACAAAGAAGGATAGATTGATGTTTCAAATGAAATTTGATTAAATAACATTTAATATTATATTCTTTACCTATATCACGTATTAAAAAAATTCTAATTTTATAAATTGTAACTATTAAAAATAATAAAAAGGACGAAATTTGTTTTTTACAAAATTTATAATTAGTACCTATTCTAATGTTGAATAAAAAAAAAAAAAAAAATAAAAAATATTACTGTTAACAATCTTTTAATACCCACGACACGTCACTGAATCTTTGTAATTATGATTTTGCTTTTCATCAACTTACAGAACGTGTATTTTTAAAAATATTATGTATCTCGTACCTATGTATAGGTATGAAGTTTTATTTTAAATACATTTATTTTTAATACAACTCATTATTAAGTGCAATACTAGTGTTAGGTTTTATTTTTGTACTTTCTGTTTCTTGTAACACTTTTATAAAATTTTGGTCATTCACATAAATATAATATATATATATTACTACTTTTTTTAACAGATTTACGAGATATTGTATACCTATATGAAGTATTTTAATTTTTTTTTTAGTGGATGATTGACAATGGTATAAGCTAAACCATTAAATTGTTGAATGGGTATATGCCGTATACCCTTAAAATCTCCTGCCTATTTTAGATTTTGGTCAGTTATATTTAAATAAAAAATAACTTTAAAAAGACGTTCCAAATGGATAAAGAATTATTTTAAAACACGTAACTTCGGTATTAATTGGACGAAGACTTTCTGTTAGCACCCGAACCAAATTTTATTTTTTTATATTTAATATGCTGCAGATATACCGAGAAGCAAATTAGAATCTAACATACTTTTAACTATACCGCAGTGTGAAAAACGACTGCTGGTTAGGTTAGGTTTAAAGTTTAAAGCATTCAACAATCGCATGCGTTAGTAGAATGACGAATAGTAAATTGAAACGCAAGTGGAATCGAATGTCAAAAATGAAAATACACTAGTGTGGAGTGTGGACATAGACATACTTTACTTTCAATTTCAATTATAAATTATCTTATGAGGATATGAAAAAATATTGATGCATACTCATTACTCACTATATTCCACTTCAAAATGGATTTTTTAATGAGTAATGACTATATGTTTTAACCAAGTAAAGAACATAGTGTGAAGAAAAATTCATATAATCTGGACCACGTTTTAAGACTCTTAAACCAGCGGTTCCCAATTAGTATGAAAACACGGACCCCACTAGCTATAACTTATATTAGTCCAGGGATCCCCTTTTGTAAATATTTACTTTTCAATTTTATTTAAATATAAAAATGAAAAAAATAATATTATATGATTTACTTTAATTTTACACACCTTTTTGTAGTAATAAGATTGATTGCAGATAGTATATATAATTAATGGTAAATTGGTAATATGTCTATAAACAGTATAAACACAGATTTCTTAAAAAATACAATATATAGATAGATGTATTTGTTCTAACATATTATTTTACATACAAATTATTACAAATACCTTTTACATTTTATAATTTAATTATATATATATATAATATATAGCCTACCTGGTATAGATTAACCCTGTGGGTATTACCCCCTCAGGGGAAAAAACACAATTTTTAAGGGGTACATGTTAAACTATTTATTTATATTTAGTATATATTTAGTCATGTGTACTATGACTGTGAATGTAATAATTGTAATAAAAATAATATAATATTGTTATTATTATACTATACTCTATTCCAATTCCAAATGAGATTGGAAAAATATGGGATTAAAACACGTAATGTACTGCGCAGGTGCGTCACATCTCACGTAATCTGCCAGCGGTGAGCGCTATTGTCGCCGAATTGGCAAAAATGTTGTTGTATACAGCGTGAACCCATTTTCTCACAATACACCGCACTGCCGTCCTGACCCTTGAGGAATACCTTATCTTATGTCCTAATGACACTGATAATTTTACCTTTCAATAATACTTAAAATATTACATTATTATGTTATGTATTATATATTTAATATAAAAAAAATATGCAATATAAATGTGAATACCATTAAGCACATTCGTTAAATGTACACATTATACAATCTGCATGTTTATCTATAAAAATTTAAATTTCATTAACATATTATTAGCATTAGCAGATTTATAGGAATTTGTAATGATCACTTTTAGTTTTTACATTATATAATACCTATAATTCTACCTACCAACTAAATTCTTATTTAAAGCTGAATAACTAATAAGAATTGCATTTTAAAATTTTATACACATTTATTAAATAAAGAAAGCACCATCTTTAATTTTTAGTGAAAACCCTATACTTAAAAAAAACACTTTATTATATAAATATATCAAATTTAATTAACAAAATAAGTAGACATAAAAAACAATATAAAGTATACAATTTAAAGGTATGAAATGATTATTAATTTTAATGTAACTTAAAAAATGCATATATTGGTATATAGTATATAACATATTATCTTGTAAACAAATTTTAGTATTTTACATCACATTAGAACTTGAAATGTTACCTAATAATAAATACAAAAATATTTTATTGTATATTATATAATTATTAAAAAATTTTCACATTAATTTTTATTTATTTATAGCTTGAAATAATACACATTAAACATTTAACAAAATTTTAAATACATAATTATAGTATACAAATAATTAATAAATTTTAAAAGTTTTTATATTTAATTAGATTAAAAATTTATTATATAAAAAAATCATACTATCTTTAAAAATTATAAATACCACACATGAAATATTCTACTAAATATTCAGTCGATTAGAACGCGTTTTAATAACTAGTGGTCGTTGTTCATCAGTTTCTTTTTTTCTTGTACTTCTCTTCTCTCTGACTTTTATTTCAATGTTTTGTTTTGTTTTAGATTTAACAATATTTTCCTTTCCAATTTTCTTTGTAATAGTATCTCTTTTTATTTTTTCAGTTTCCTTTAATAAAGGTTTAATTATATTTTCTCTTGATTTAGGGCTTTCAAATGTCATTTTTACTTTTCTCACTGTTGGAGTAACAAATCTAGGTATTACTTGTGGTTTTGCATTTACCCTAACTTTTGTAATAGCTGCCGGTGTTTTAATTTCATATTTATGAGAAATGACAGGTGAATGAATATCATGTGTGCTGAAATAATTCATGATCTTATCAATTTTTAATGAAATACTTAATTCATTCATATACAATGATACCCATTTATCATGGCAAGTTTTTTTAGCCTTTTGAATATAATCCAAAGACTTAGATGAATTATTAAAAAGAACTAAGTGTTCACTGTAGTAATATTTAACTAAATCATTTTGTCTTAATGATAATATATTATATACTTCATTTTTGTTAAACTCTGGTAAAGACAATTCCATTAATTTAAACACATATGTATAATAATTTTCTGCCAATTTTTGTTGTTTGACTCTAGAACAATAAATAGCTTTGAGAATACATGTTTCAATAACTGAATGAACTATTATCGGATCATATTGTGTATTGTTATTAGTAATAATATCACAAAATTCTGTAATACTTATTTGTGTATATTTATTATCAAACTGTTTCAAAGAAGGAGAAGCCATTTTATTAATTCTATTTGGAATACATCGATAGTCAGATATTGGAGAAGATAAATTGTTTGAATGGCTTACAGTCAGTTTCTGCATTTTTGAGTCCAACTCATCTTCTTTAAAATCCAACAAGGTCATTACATGCTCTAACTGTCCATTAGCATTCTCAAAATTGCAACACATCAATTCATTCCAACAATTCATTATAAATACATGTAATGCTCTCTTAGTTAAAACAGATTTTAAGACAATATTCATTTGAACTTTTAAAAAACAACGGGCTTCAACTGGTTTAAAAATATTTATACAAATTAAATTTAAATATGAACAGATACTTAATATTACAAAATGCATGGCCAAATATTCATAAAAAGAATCGAGTCTTTTAATTAAACCATGAGCAATATTGTATGCTTCAATAAATATATGGAGACAATTATTATTATTAAATTTTCCTGATTCATAACACAAACGACTTTTTAAGTAATAATATTCGGCCATCAATACAACATTGTTGTTCAATTCTTTATTATCAATACTTTCTAACATAGTTTGTGCTTCATTAAAGTTTGATTTATTTATAAGAGAAGTTGCTAATGATAATTTATAATCAATGGTCATTCTAGGTAAGTGTTTAACTAAATTATCCAATTCAACAACATTAATTTCACAAATTTTTATTAATTCTGATAGTGCTATAAAAATATATTTGTTACACTTCTTGTTGGATGATAATTTATATAATAGCTTCCAAACTTCTTCTTCTTTTGGATCGCAATGTAATTTAAAGACTAAAGCTACTTCTTGAAGACTTCTATAAAGTATTTCAATGTCATACTTATCCTTTATTGTATCAACTATTAAACTAGACCAATTCTCTACAGCATAATTCAAACAACTGAAAAGTTTAGGTTTTATTTTTAACGGCAATATCCAAGACATAGGTTCGTACTGTACAGTATTTTGTTGTTCCATACCACGTTCCATCCTTTCTTCTGTATATGAATCCAATTCTTTACAAACAAGATTCTGTAAGTGTTTTAATAAACACATGTAATTGGCATAATATAAATTACCTAGTATCAATGACATATTTTTTCCATCTATTAATTTTTCTACTTCTATTTCACGAATGTAATCTTCCAAAACATCAATTACATATTTTAAACCTATTATATCGTTTGAATGAAGTATTATATAAGTAGTAGTGATAATAATTCGACACTTAAGTTCTCTTGATAGATTATAGCCAATTAATTCTTTAAATAATTCTAATACAGTAGTGATATTATTTTTTATTTTATATTGATAATTATGAGCTTTTAATTCCAACCACATAATTTCAATATAATCTGATTTGTTTAAACTATATTCTGGCCATTTTTTCATTAATTCAGTATTGTTTATAAACATATTCAATATTGTTTCATTTATAATATTGTTATCTTTTTCTTCCTTACATTTAAAATACACCCATTGTTGAGCCGCAAGTTCGGAGCGAGTATACACACACCAATAAGTAATACATCTTAAAGCTTCATCATTTTTATTATTATTATATAAATATCGACTTAATAAAATTGCAACACGTGCTACAAGATCTGAATCAATACCACTGGGATCAAGTATTAAGTATAAATTATCAAGAAAATTTAAACTTAACTGTGAAAACTTACTAGAAGTAGTATGTACACAAAGATTGTAAGCACTCGTTAATGAAAATTCAATAAAGGAGATTTTTTTTGCACAATTTGATTCACTTACTCGCTTAAATAAAGAAGTAAATAATTCCATCCACTTTTGGATATCTTCTGAATTCAAAAATGTATCTTGTGTCATAATTGTATGTCGTATCATGATAAATACAATATTAATTAAATTCATTTCTGATGTTGAATCCTCATTGAGATCACAATGATCGCTTTTGCAACACATCTGATTAAATGAATTGTGTTTACTATATGAAACTAAATTTTGTAACAAAATAAACATTTGTGAAGCAGTTTCTGGAGAGTTAATAATCAATCCACCATACCATAAGTTTTTGAGTTTTATAATTGTAAAAATAGCAGCCTTAAACACATGATATAACATTATATTTGGGGTTATTAAAATGGAGTCACATTTTTGAACAAATGTTATCATTTTTCTTAGTTCAAAATTTGAATCAAGTCCATTTTTTATTGAATTATCAATAAACTTGAATAAAGATGTTAAAAATGACAATGCTTCTTTTTCAATTTTATCAAAGCAACAAACATCAATCATTAATTCAATGTGCTTAATTAAAAAATGTACATGCATTTGTTTATCACGCATCATATTTTGCATTACACCTGCAATATTTTCTATTAACATAGAGTATAAATTCATCATATTTTCTTGATTGCTTTTTTTTCTGAATAAACCAGAAGATAACACTGATTCTAAGGTCATATCTAAAATTACTAAATCCATAGAACGACCTTCGTGTAATATTGATCCATTAATATTTTTTACAAGCGTTGTTAATGAACATAATACATACTCAATTTCTTTTTCTGAATAACATTTCACTAAATTTAATGCAGCATCCCACATCAGAATAACATTTAACTTTTTTAAGTTATCATCAATTGGACATGTATTATTAATATAAAGTGCAAATAATTGAACTAAATGTTTTAGTATATCACAAGGAGATGAATCTCTTAAAAGATAAGAACTAAACTTAACAGCTTCAGTTACATGGTTATTCAATAGTAAGTATCTAACAATTACATACAAACTATTTTGCAGTGGTTGTAATTCAGACAAGACAAGCATTTTAAAACAATGATGAGCAAACTGAACAACATGATTAATATCTTTTTCAGATAGTGTTTTTTGGTCTGTAATTTCAAGTTGAAGTTTTTTTGCCAATGTACTTATTACACTAATTGTGAAATTTTGAAATCCTTTAATATCTTTAATTTCATTATAATGTATGTCAAATGTATCTAATGCACTTTTAACATTATTTTTAGTAATATCATTCTGTATTAAAAGGTATATTTGTTTTAATTCACCCATTTTCTGAAAAATAAGTATAAAATATAAATTGCTTGTATTAAATATATAATGAATACACAAATTAGTAATATAAATACATATAAAAATTATAAAGAAAATTAGTGAAAACTAAACAAATATGACAAAAATAAACTATTTAAAATTGTTTTATGAAAATTATACTTCTTTAATTAATTTTATAACTAATATCTAGTAAATATTTGAAAAATAAACCTATCTAAGAACTAGAAAAATAGCATAAATCAATTTGTAATATATTGCCTACTACGTAGGTTTACTTAAAAAAATCCAATTTATAATATTTATTAATATATGTAAACCTAACTCATTAGAACCTACATTTAATATATTAACTTTTACAATAAATTTTATTAATTTATCAATATTTCAAAAACTATTTTTTTGTTGATGGTCATATGTATGTATAATAATTTTAATCTATAAAAGCATGATAAATCATTACAATCGTGAAAACAATCTTGAATGAAGTTCATCAGATAATATAAGTATTCATTAATTTTTTTACATTTATCAGTATCAACGTTCAATATAAATAATTTATCATAAAATCCCTAAATGAATCACCTAAATACCCAAATTTGATAGTACTTTTCTCAGCATCATTTTTTGAATATAATGATTTATCATTGCATTTAAATATTAATCAAAATTCAACACTACCTATCCCTCTTTACAACTGTATCCCTTCCCCTGCTTTTTATATTTTGAACAGCTACATAAAAAATAAAGTAAATGTAATATTCACAATTAATAAAATTAAAATGGAAATACGTTAACTAATATGTAATGATGCTACAATAAAATTTTTTTGTCTATTTTATTAAAAGTATTGAGAAATAATAAGAATAATTGTATGGATTCTAAGAGTTTCGATTAAACTAAAAATATCAACTTTTAACGGCTAAAAAAAAAATTGATACTTGGAATTTTTTAATATTTTTTATCATGTTAAGTAATATGTGAGTACCTATACTTCAGTGAAATTTTGAGATTTTAAAACCCAAAATTGCAAATTTTATCAAACATTATATATACTTACATAAAAACGAGTATTTTACGAAATATTCAAAGTTGTATATTTTGTAGTAAATTAATATAATGGTTAAAATTTTTAAGTCTAAGTTCAAAATTGCCTGTGTTATCATGAAATATTAATTGGAATTTGTCGAAATTTCAGTTTCCATGAAAAATGCTGTTTTTTCATCATTTTTTTGGTCATTAATTTATCCTATCGCATAGGGTCAATTTTAATAAATTTAAAGAATAAACCATTTTGAGCAAAGTTCAGACAGTTATTATAGGTATTATTAAATCATTTAAATTAAGATGTCAACATAAGAGTTCTACAATTTTATGATGTTTATAAAGTACCTACACATATGAATACTCGGTAAAATTTCACGTTTCCATGTTTAATAATTTCTAAGGTATTGTAAAATATGTAACAATAAATTCGTTAAAGTTAGAGGAATTCGTCTGCTACTACTGACTTGTTCATTAAATATTCGTCGTTATTGTACATCACCTATGACATTGCCCATAATTGAAAAATTTCACATAAAATCATTTTTTTGAATCTGTATCATTTCAATTTCAAATTTTAATTAAAAATAATAGCACTGCCACTCTCACACTCACAACAGAAATTTGAAAAATGACCTAAATAAAGTACCAACTATATCAACTTCCCAACCATGAACATATGCTATTCATGAAAATCCGAGCATTATTTTGGGTAGAATAGTGTCTTCAGACATAAAACAAAATAAAACAAAAAAATAACAGAAAAAAACAACAATGTAAAACTAATACATTATTCACTTGGCTCAAAACCTAAAAGTGTAATATCTATTACTTTTATTTAAAAATTCATTGTTTGGAGTAAGGTCTAAGGTGTTACTTTAAATTATATTACAAACATAATCTTATTATATATTTACTCACTGTTAATTATATATGGAGAATTTTTCAAACATAAACAAATTAGGTAAATTTCATTTTAAAATACAACTATAAAACACAACATTAATAAACACAAATTTTTAGTAATTCAAACATTAATTTTCAAACAATATAATATTACAATAAATATAAATGTATAAATATTACAATGAACTTATAATAATATTAATGTCAGGTCTATCTTAAATCGTGGGTCATACTGTCAAAGTATTATATTAAATACTAAATAGTAAATACAATGTGAATCTATTATCTATGATATACATTATACAATAATAATTTGTGCACAGAAAACAGGATACAGAGTTGTGTTAAAATAACGGCCATTTAAAATGATATCACAGATGGGTATAGGGTAGTTGCCAGAAAAATGATAAGAAAATATTTTCTAACAGAGCACGCAGTAATACCAACGTTGAGAAACTAAATGTCAGAATAAATAACCAAAATTAAACGTATAAATGTTATTAATGAATTGGTATCAGAATTTATTTAAAATGTATCCGATATATCTTAAATATTTATATTATAATACTTCACTCGAAGTAGTCAAGTATGTCTTTTTTTATTATTATAACTAACTATTATTATAAACATTTTTTTGATCAATTGTGAAACATTTTAGTTCTAAGTTAAACGACGAATGTATTGGTTTTACAATGCACATTTTTATTTTTATTATAATAATAAAATATTTAATTACTTAAAATAGGTATTACCATTATCCACGAAAGTATCCAATCCACTAAACTAATACAATGTTCTTTATAACTTCACAATATTATTTAAGTACAATCTTTATAATATAATTAAAAACTTATGTTTGTCAAATGTCATTATATAAATATCATTTATAGTATTGAGTACTGTTCAATTGCCATGTGAAATTTTTAATTAAAATGTATTTGAAATGTATTACTTTTAAAATGTATTTTAAAAGCGTTTACGTATCTTAAACATTAAATTATGGTAACATCAATTAATTCTTTTTATGGGTTGGCAACACTACAACTGTCAGAATTATTGCAACAATATTCTTATCATTTTTCTGGCAACTACCATTCTCCCATCACAGATAACATTAATGCTATCTGTGATGACATCATAAATTTTGATACAAAGAGAATAAACAATAGCAGCTCTCCGTAGTGAATATTTAAGGAGTATCATATAGGCAATAATTGAAATATTTAATGACGTTTCGTGTATGTGTGTGTAAACAACAATAATTTTTAAAGGCCTAATACCTAATCACAGATATTTATATGTCGCATCCACTTGGTGAAATTCGATCAAATTTACTACGTTTACACCGGGATTATTAATCTAGATTTAGTTGGATTAAGAAAAAAGCTATGATGGTGTAAACGTAGCGGATTAACACAATCCGATTAGTAAGTCAATCCCATATCTTGATCCGGATTGACCAACCTAATCCGATTAATTTTACCGGTGAAAACACGTAAATTCGAATTTTTCAACTTTTATAGGTTATGTTTTAAAAACATATATTATAATCTTATTATTTATGAATACCAGATTACCACCTGTCAGTGTCTGTCACTCTATATTCACAACAGCTAGCCAAAAAATATAAAGAAATACCAACTTTTTTTTCTACAGAAACAGATTCTCGTGATTTTAGAGGATTAAAATCTGGAATTAATTCCTCCCGTAATGAATAACATATAAATTCAAATGCAGCCTTCGACATTCTAAAGTTTTCTAACCATTCTAAGTGAGAAAATCCAGGGACAATATTTTCCCACCAATCTGAACTTCTAGGCCTCATCCAAATACTTCTTTTTTCTATGGGGGGTCTTAACAATACAATGTCCGATTTCAATACCATAGTTGCATTACTTTGTTTTGAAGTCGAAATCTTTCAGATTTTATTAGACATTGTATATAATTACGTTGAAATGTTAACATTTCAAAAATCATTACAATATTTATATTATTATGTGGAAGTGAAACAGACATTTTAATTAATATTTTCGATTCTTAATTATTAATTATTATACACATTAAACATAACACACAAAACAACAAATTATACATATTTTTCAGTTTTATCTTCACATAATTGATAATTATTTATTGATAAGACAAAATGTAAACATAATATTAACAGATTAAATACATTAATCCTAAAATATGATAATATGGTGTAAACCTAGATTACTCTTTATACTATCGATGTAGATGGTTACGATTTAGACAGACACAAATCCGAGATTTTTTTTAATCCAGATTTAATGGTGTGGTGTAAACGTAGTAATTGTGTAAGTCATTTTTAAGTTCATGAAAAGAACACAAATTTTATCCATTTCATGAAATGGAAACCTTCATTTTACACTTTGTGTAATTTTTTATAAATTTACACTTTAAGATTATTTTTTGCAGGAATTGAATTAATAAATGATTAAAAGTAAATGCAAATATGTGATAAAGTAAATTATTATATTTTTTATATTTAATTATTAATTATTATTATAATATAACGATTTATGACAACGACTATTACATTACATTTAACTGATTTATTAATACAAATACAACGTTTACTAATAATTTACTTTTAATAATTTATTTAAATAATTCAATTCCTGCAAAAAATAATCTTAAAGTGTAATTTTATAAACAATTACTCAAAGTGTAAAATGAAGGTTTCCATTTCATGAAATGGATAAAATTTGTGTTCATTTCGTGAACTTAAAAATGACTTACACGATTTGATCGAATTTCACCAAGTGGATGCGACATATCCAACATATCATATCATATTAATATATATTATATATTAACGTTTAATATATAATTATATCTGAGGACATAATGTAAATTTTTAAAATAAAATACCGCCTTATTATTTTTTCCATGACAAGTTTAGCAAAGTTTGGTTATATTAATCACGTGCGTAATTTAGATTTATGATAAGAGAAATTAATATTATTTTAATTAATAAACTATTGTAGGTATGTGCACTGTGCAGCATGTGTAATTTATATTGCGTTTGTGTAATGTATCTACTATTTACTATTTATTATTTAAATTTAATAAACGTTTAGCCAAATGGCAAACACGATTTTTCAATTTTGTAATACACACTAATACATAATGTTTACATTTTATTATTTTGTATTATAACTTAAAATTTAATCACAAATTATTATTTCACTTTAAGTTAAAAATTACTATTTATTAGCTTTTAAATTATATAAGAATACCTAGGTAGTTTTTTTTTTTAATTTTCATAATGAAACAATTAACAGATGATCGAATGAAAGTATTCTTTGAAAAACTATACAAATAGTAAGTTATGTATAATGTTCATTAATATAAATTAAGATTTAATCTTATTATAATACAGTTAGTAACTTTTAATAACATTTAAAAGTATATATTATGTATTTGATTTTTTTTCTGTTATGTACAATGTAAAAACGATTTAATAATTTTAAATATAATATGTATGTTTTCTTATAATTTAAAAATAAATGTTTTTTTTTTTTAATATAATTTGAAAAACTGATAATCATTTTAAATATGAAAATTTACATTGTAGTTTTCAGTTTAAAAGAAATGGTAAATTTTATAAATTATGTTTCTAAAGCAGTTTTATATTATTTTCCTACTAATTTTACATTATTTTTTGATTTTTATACATTGCAACATAATTATTGAGTTTTATTAAAAAAAAGAAACATATATTTTATCATGAAACATATCAACAATATAAATACACCTATAAATAATAATTTAAATTTTTAAAGTACAAGAAAAAAAATATTAATTTTTTTATGTTATCTTCTAGAATTATTTATATGAATAAAAATAAAATATGTACCTACATGATAATGTTTAAATTAATTTTCCATTTTTTTAGTATTGGAACAAATATAAAACTATTAATTGATCGTACAGATGGAAAATATTGTTTTCGTGAGAAGAAAGATCGAGTTTATTATGTTTCTGAAAAAGTATTGAATATGGGATCTATGATGAATCCTGACAACATAATTAGTTTAGGAACATGTTTTGGAAAATTTACGAAGTCTGGAAAATTTAGATTACACATAACTTCTTTAGATTATTTAGCTCCTTATGCTCAGGTAAAATTTTAAAGCGTTTAGATATTTTATTCATTTTTAACTTTCTCTTCGGAACAAGTTAGTTATATATAAGTCAATGCTAATTTTGGTCATATGGAGCACAATTATGGGGCTGCGCCAAACCATCACAACTAAAAACAATTGAAGCTTTCCAATTACTTTCCCTTGGTATAATGATATCCACTCCTTGGTACATTTCAAATCTTACCCTTTACAAAAACCTAAATATAGAATCAGTTGTAAATTTAGTTAAAACACATTATAAAAAGTTTCACTCAAAATTAGTTCTTCACCCTAATCCACTACTCGCAAACCAACATACAGCTACAATTCCCGATATACCCCCTTGACGTCTTAAAAGACGCTGGTGTTGGGATCTTTTAAATTAAATTAAGAAAAATACACAATTCATGTCAAATTCCTTGTTAACGCATGTCATAAGGGTTATACGTCACTGGATCACTTCCTTCTCCTAATCATCAAGTCAAATATTTATTCATCTATTTGATTATTTTTTTTTTTTAATTTACAGATTATAAATGTTATTTATTTAAAAAAAAAGAAAATTATTTTATTTTTAGCATAAAATGTGGATTAAACCAGCTGCTGAACAACAATTTCTATATGGTCATAATGTATTAAAATCTGGTCTTGGACGAATTACTGAAAGTACCACTCAATATCAAGGAGTTATAGTTTTTTCAATGAGTGATGTACCATTGGTAATATAATTAATATGGTTAAATTTATATATAAGTATAGTATATATATTATATATTATAAGTACATATATTTATGTATAGTTAATATATTACATGCACACAATAGGATTTTTTGACGGATCTGGTCCGTCAGACTAGTCCCTAAGTTGTTTCCATTAATGTTAAAATAAAAGTCTGCTACTTTTTGCAATGATAGGATATCCATCAAATTTTATGCTGAAGACCTAGTCCCCTAGTCCTTTGGTCTTTCAAGTCATTCTGAAAGATCTGTGGATTTATACGACGGATTATACCTGGTTTATCAGTTATTATTATTATTATGTTATCTATGAAATTGTGTTAAGTAAATGTTATTTCATACTCATACCACAGATAATTTATTATCTGTGCTCATACATTTTAAATATATAATTAGTGTATAATAATGAATAAACAATAATAATATGCCTCCAAGAAAAAAAATGATTGCCGCTGCGGTTTTGATGGTCAGGTACCATTATACCTCAAAGTTATTTTTTGAAATAGAAATTTTTTTTTATACCTATGTTACTTTACAAAAAAAAAAAAATATTTCATTTCAATCTTGTACAAAAACGGGTGTTACCGTTTAAAAAAAATTAATAAATATGTTTTATTGCGCATGTGCACACTGTAAAAAGTAAAAATTTTAATATTGGTTCAAAATATGTGTTGATATATCTTTTATTATGAAAAAGTCCCCATTTCAATTAAGATCATTCAGATAAAATATTTAGCAATACCTCTTTGCATGAATATACTACTGTGTATCTTAGTCCATGTCTTTGTGTATAACTAAGATGATATTTCGCAAATTTAAATAAATTATATAAAAAACTTTGTGGTTTCAATATATTCTCACCTTTGTTATATTAGAAATTTATTAATTTAATTTAATATTATTATTTCACTTAATTACAGGGTTTTGGTGTTGCAGCTAAAAGTACAACTGAATGTAAACATACTGATCCACTATCAGTAATTTGTTTTAATCAAGCTGATATTGGAGAATTTATTCGATGTGAAGAAGATTTGATATAATTCATTGTTATGTAATAATAACTGAAATATTTAATTTATATAAACTTTTGAGTTTAAATTAAAATAAATTAATGTGTGATATTATAACAGTATGGCTATGGTTTAACTAACTACTTTGTTTTTCCATTCCTTTTAAATTTCTATGTAACATATTGGATCCTTATTCTTAAATACTTAATACAATTGTTCATTGAATTTAAAATAATAGCATTGATATTATATTATATAATCAATGATAATAGGAATAAAACAGGAAAATTTCTATACTTAACATAGGTAGGTAAAATGAATTATATATTATATAATGTATTAAATAGATTTAAAAAAAATGTAACCAACTACTACCATGTATAAACTAAAATTATAATAATTACTTTTGCTAGTTTTGCTTTTCTTAAATTATTTATTTTTATACCAAAACAAGATATTTTATTTAGTTTATTTTAATAATTTTTATCGTTCACAGTACCTAAATTATATAATACATTTTTGAATATAACTTAACATGTAAACGTCAACGCTGTAAAACATGAAAAAACATGTATACTTGCCTGAAACATATATAGTATATTCACTCAAAATAATTGATTTGAAACAATATACCATCACAGGACCTATTTTGATGTAAATATGAAGAGTGCCTGACTGCCAGGAGTTAAATTAATGTATTTCCTGCTAAATATGTAGTGCACCTGATATAAAGGGTGTTCACCTTGAAGCCCAAACCCAAATTACGCACTTTGAATTGGACTGAAGTACTGAACAAATGGGTATAAATGTATTTAAAGCCATGAAGGTAGCAGGCGGCAGCAATACCAAAAGAATTAGAAAATTAAATTTTAACAGGAACAGCATTATATTCGGTCCTCAAAATTTATAACTAAATCCCTATCATTTGTTAACTAAATAAATTATAGAAACTTGAGAGCGAAAGTTAGAACCTATCGGAACAAATGCAATTGAGTAATGTTTATGGTGCCACCAAATTCAATATTCGTGAACGAACAATGAAATATGATTCTATTCGGTAGCGTCATATAATCTGTGGTAGCGTTATTCGGATTTATGTTTCAATTTTTAAATCTTTATGTTTAAGTTATAAATTTATAATATACTATATGCATGAACATTGTGCTTCTTTAGTTAATTAAAAATATTAAAAAGTCGTTTTTAATAAATGAATTACATACCTTATATTTATAGATTTATTAGTTGCCGGAATGAAAACAAAAAATAAAATAACAAGTGTTACAACTCCGAACTCAGAAAAGTAAACGACACATTTAAGACTTCTGTACCTATTTGCTTTTGGTATTCGCCAATTTACTATCTTGATTATTAAATTAAATTTATAAATATTTTTCAGTATTTAGGTACCTATTGTGTATAATCATTAATCAAACATTGTAGTTTTAATTATAAATTTATAAATACATAATTGAAGGAAAAGCTTTTCACCCCCACCAGTATTCCACTGGCACCTGTAACCGGCTGCGGCAGGAGTATCGAGCACATTTATAATTTTAATTTATAATTCTGAGTTCTGACGAATGACTATTGTTTATCTATGTACTATGTTTGTCTATCAGAAATCAAACATCAGAGATCAAAACTCGTAGTTAAAAGCTCAACATCTCAGAATGTTCATGTAGTTCTGAATCTGAAGTTCATTTGTTTTATTTTAATATTTAATTATACCTCATGATTTAAAGTTTTAAATTCTATTGCTCTAGCCCTCTAGGTATAACCACAGAATTAATATTTATTATTTAATAATAAAACCATATAGGTAAGTCTATATATTATAATCATTGCTAAATATTAAATATCTAAATTTCTCAATATATCTAAATAGTAAACTTTAAATATATTTATTATTTACTATTTACTATTTAGCCAGAATTTGTGATTTTTAATTTTTCATAATCTCATGGTGAAGGTCCAAGTCCATAGTCTAAACATAGACATACCTATAAACAATTTATTTTGTAATTTATCACGAGCATATATCGTAATATAATATATTATCTTTATCATATATGGAATGTACGGTTGTGTACGGTTTGTCTTTTGTTGTGACTTTGTGAATTTGCACTGGGTACTGGGTAGTTGGTAGTAAAAGTAAATTTAAAATTATTATAGTTAAAGTTATAAAGTAATTAATAATTATTACCTTATTGATATTTACTATTTGGTAGGTATATAGTTTGTAAATGCTTTAGGCGTAAATGTGTAATTTTTAAAATAAAGTGAGTATAAACAATAAACATTAATTTACCGAATCGTGCATTAAACACTTGAATATAAGTAATAAGTAGAGAATAAATGAAACTTTAGTCTCGGATGCACATGAGTATGTAATTAATAATTAGCAAAATATGAATAAAATAGTCTAAGTCAATACACTATAATTTTTATAGTTTTCTTTTTATTTATATTTCGTTGTTATAAATTTATTAGTTATAGTTTTATCTTCATATTGAATGGTAAAAACATGCATAATTTGTTTATATTATGGAGTCGAATTTTTATTTTTAATTACATTTTTGATGTTTAAAGCGTGCAAAAATTAAATACCTATAATAAAATAATTTATAAATATTTTTTATTCAAAGGGATGAATTTTTTTATTTGAATCAAAATTTAAATATCTAAGTTTTTTGTTTAAACTTTTATTACCTAAATAATTACATTTTATTAAAATAAAAATTATTTTCTTAGTTTTAACGCTATACCTATTATATAAAAAAACCTATTATAATTTATCTATTTTAAAATTTGATTTTTGATATAATGTACATTTTATTATTACAATTTATAATTATTTTTATTAAAAAACACTTTACTAAATTTGTTATAAATGTAATATTATATTGCACTTGAGTGGCAGGTGATCTACTGCAGTATAGTGATCTACGTACACATTAAAAAAATACATATTTTAATAGTATAAAACACATATTTTTTATTATGAGTATGTCATAATATTATCATACAAATATTCATCAAATATAAAAAAATGAACAAGAAATACAAATTTTAATTACAAAAATATTAAATATATTTTATATAATAGGTATATTAAAAAATATAATAATATATATCGACGGTATTTTGTTAAAAGGACAATAGGTTAGGTTACCACTAAAAATCGAAAAATACGTTTTTGGTATCAAAATTTTCAGAAAAATCATGAGAATAATCTGATAAAAGAGTGTATTCAACTACAGAAAAATGAAATAGCTATACCTAGCTATACTGAATACAAGATATCCAGACGCCCTTTTAAAAATTGAAATAATCTACACAAAATTGTTGAAAGGGCTTATGCCACATCGAATATATGTCAATTGTTAGAAGGGCATTTGTAGAAATGAAATTGTTAACAGGACTTAGGTATATCACTATTATTTTTCTTAAGGTTCTCAGAAAGGCTTCTATGAAATTTAAATTTTTAAAGGGCCTACCCCACATACATTTTTTTTAAAAATTTATGTAACAATCGGTATAAATTTAGTTTAGCCAATATAATAAGCAATTTTTGTTCCAAGGAGTCTCATGTTTAATATAATATATAAATGAATGTTCTATCTTTAAAATTGGATTTTAAATTAGTTTTATTTGTTTCCTGAAAAAAAGTAAAATTTGGTATAAGGCCTTTTAACAAAATATTGTCAATATATTAAATATAAAAAAGTGCAATCTAATATTTAAATGAAATAATAAAGTTATTTTGTTAAATATGCATATATTACATATATGCTATGCTATATAACAATTTTCAAATTGTTACATAGCACTTTATTCCCGCCGACCCTTCAATTGTTGATCACAAACTACACCTAAAATGAGTTGGGAGATCACCTGCTATACAAATGCCTATTATATTTTATACTTTAGTACATTTTAATATATGTATTTATTTTATAATTCATTAAACCAAGATTATTATGTGATAAATGTTTATTTAATATTTTGATAATCAGTGATTTATTAATCAATTTTACAATATTTTTATAATACGTAAGACACATATACCTATAGTATTGTTAAATTGTGTAAAAAAAAATTATAAATTTAATTTGTATATTTTTATACTCTAGTACTAATTATTTAGTTTAAAACTGTGATTAAATAAATAATGTTAAATGTTTTCAGTGTTGATCTGTAGGTATATTAATAATTTATAATAGAAAATAATTTGCTACTGTTCATGCAAAAATAGTACTTCTTATCGTTAAGATAAATTGTGTATAAATATAAATTTATTTGTCTTTAATAACGGGTAAATAATAATATTAATGTTTACCAAAAGTTTCAGAAGTAAGAAAATTTGAATTTTATAAATGGAACTTGCAATTAATGAAGACAATGTTGTTGAAGAAATTAATGTATTTATATTAAGTATGCCCATGGAATATTCTCTAGGACATTGTGTGTCAAAAGATATGAGCATGAGTGCTGGTATCGCTACATACTTCAAGTTAGTGAATCATTTATTTAATAGTTATTAGATTGATTCATAATTAAAATACATTTTATATAAATTTTGATAATATGACAATTCCAGGGCTATTTATGGAAGGGTTGGTGAATTAATGGATCAAAAACCAAACATTGGTGATGTCGCCTATTTACAAGAAAATGATCGATTTATTTATTATTTAATTACTAAGGAATATAGCTACAATAAACCTACATATCAGAGTTTAACTGCAGCTATTGAAAAATTACGTAATTATGTTGTAAAACATGGTGTTAAAAAATTAGCCATACCACGTATTGGTTGTGGTCTTGATAAATTAGATTGGGTAATAGTAAAAGATATTATAAAGCACATATTCAAAGATGTTGGATGTATGATCAAAGTTTGTCATTTTTCACAAGTATGTATAATTTGTATAAATAATTCTAAACCCATAATAGAGCAATTTAAATTTATATATATAAATATGTATTTATGTAGAGTATGTCAAAAGAAAAAGAAATGCTTAAAATTAATCATCCTACCAACATAAAAATATATCAAAAGATTAAGGATATAGAAAAGCGAGAATTTGAAAAATTAAATTTTATATTATATTCTCGTAAGACTACTTCACCAGTCTATTGGGATGAACATTTTCAATCAGTCAATGATAAGTATTGTTTCAAATCACAATATTATAAAGATTATGAATCGGGCCTTAAAGTTGGACAATGTTTGCATTATTGTACAATAGAAGCTCACATATATGTAATTATTACAAATAAAAATACAGATGAACATTTTTCGTATAAAAACTTGGATGTAGGACTTATGACAATAAAGAACATGATTTACAACAATCAATGGCATCCAACATTTATAATACAATCAATAAATAATAGAGTATTTGAAAATCTTATCAACAGAAAAATTGTAACTCTTATTTGCTCTGCTTTTTTAGAATTAACTCCATGTGTAATTTTTGAAGTAGGAACATGAAAGATAATTTGTTTTAAAATTTAAATTATGTATTGTAATTACATTATTTGAATATACAGTTAATTTATATATGTATACAAGTATATAAAATAATACTTTTATAATTTGAGTTTAATTAATTAAAATAAAGTAAAACTTAATTCAACATTTGCTATTATTTTATTTACGTTTTGTTTGACCAGATGTAGCTCGTAAAACAGCACCAGGACTAGGATAAGGTCGCATTTGAAATAGTGGGCCTGAGGCTGTTGTATCTACCCCAGACTTTGCTTCAACAGTTAGTCCATCACTCCAAGAACCCCTACAAATTTTATGTTTATAAATCATGTACAAATTATCCAAGTAATTTAATTTAAAGCATAATAAAATAATAATTTACCACGATTTACAAAAAATATATGTTTCATTTAAAGCAATTATCTACATATACATAATTTTAATATTAAAATAAAGTTATTTTATAAAATTAATACTAAAAATGTATTATTTACTTTCATTTAAAACAAACTGAATAAAATATTTAAACATTCTAAATTTATGTAATTCAGATAACTTATTAATATGAAATATTTTCCATTTTAATCTTAAAAAGAAGATTTGATAGTATCGTAGAAGGGTTACAGGTGTAAAGAGGATAGTTTTGAATTTTGATTAAAATTTGAATGCAATGATAAATCATTACAATCGAAAAATGGTATTGAGTGAAATTCATCAAATATATGCATTTATTAAAAAAATTTTATAATCGTACAGTCTCTATGTTCAATATAAGTGCCCATAAAACCCATAAATGAGTCGCCTAACACCTAAATATGACAGTACTTCGTTCAGAATAGTTTTTCAAGTGTAATAATTTATCATTTCATTAAAATATTAATAAAAATTCAACAATATTCTAATTACACCCATGACCCTTCCACATCAGTATCAGCTCTTCATTTTATACTTTAACCAGTTATATCATCAGACTAATTCTTAAAAGTTCTATCTACATAACGTTAATTTTCAGAATAGAAAAAAAATGTTAATGCATTTATTAATGATTTTTTTTCTAATAAAAAATATATATTATATATAAAATAAAAATTACAAATGCAATATTTACAGTTATTTGGAACTGAGTTTAAGCAATATGTATTTGAGCTTTGTCAAATTTTTATATTGTAAAATATTGAGAAATAAAAAGAATCCATATAAATATTAGAAATACTAATTGGCAATTTTACTAAAATCTCATGACCACACCTACAACCACATTTTGTGCTACAACAATCAACAACACAATGGTTACGGGATGAGCCGGTTACACTGTTTGCCCGTTTATTAATACAACAGCTATATAAAATAATGGTATGCGTCACACTATCACGGTTTCGCGTTCCTTTAAATTATAAAATGTTGGCTAATCCCGTTTGCACAGCACATTGCGCAACCATCAAACTGTTTCTAATGTAAACGTATGGATTCTTATCACACATGCCAAAGCACCATACATAATACATGACAGTTTAAATATCCGGTTTTTCAACTTTAAAAATTTTGTGACTCGATGGTCAAAGTTACTTATTAATTATTATAATTATATTAATTTTTAGTTCTAATGTCTGAACAATTTATTGCAAGTAATTAACTTA
Source organism: Tetraneura akinire (assembly GCA_021307375.1). Taxonomy (NCBI): domain Eukaryota; kingdom Metazoa; phylum Arthropoda; class Insecta; order Hemiptera; family Aphididae; genus Tetraneura; species Tetraneura akinire. The sequence continues at coordinate 3,769,492 of JAIUCT010000028.1, forward strand.
ATTTAAAAATATTTTAAAAATCTCAAGTATTAATTTTTTTTATAGATATTTAAAGTTCAGAATTTTAGTTTAACATTAATATGGACTCTTATTATTTTTCAATATTTTGTTAATAATGTTCAATAAAATCATCAATTTTGGGTTTTAAGGTTTAAAAATTTTATTGAAGCATAATCACAAATTAATTAAATTAGTTCCAAAATATTGTGTATATTTCAATTATCAGTTCTTTTTTTTTATCGGTTAAAAGTTTAAAATTTGAAGAAGAAAAAATGATTTGTTATTGCTATGGGGATACAGATGTAAAGAGGATAATGTTGAATTTTGATTGAAATTTGAATGCAATATCACATTCGAAAAAAGATTTTGAGCAAAATTCTGTCAATTATGTGTACTTATGTTATACGTGATGTACAATAACGAAGAATATCTAATAAACAAGTCAATAATAACAGACAAATTACTCTACCTTTAATGAATTTATTATTAAATATTTTTTAACTTAGGAATTATTGAACTTAGGCACTTGAAAATTTTACTGAGTTTACATGTGTACTAATATACTTTATAGAATTTTGGAACTTTTACAATATCCAAATTTCAATGATATAATAATACCTATATTATCTGACTGAACTTCATTCAGAATCTTTTTTTTTCAAATGTAATATTATATTCAAATTTCAATCGAAATACAGCACTATTCACTCTACACATATACCCCATTACAGCAGTATCAAATTGCATTTTTTTCTTTTATATAATAAATATTATTTCCAGTGTTAAACCTAATAAAACATCAACAATATATAGATTATTACCTTGCAATATCTGAATATGCTGCTGGATCCATAGGATCAAGATCATTTGATTTTATTATTCTTCTTGGAGGATCTTTACGTCTTGGCTCTCTATCATATCTTATTTCTTTTGCCCGAATTTCTTGAATAGGTGGTAAAGCAGGATTTTTCTTTCGTTTTTGTCGTTCATTCTCACTATCATCACTACTGCTCTATAAATTTATAAATTATATACATTATATTCTATTCATTATTTAATTTAAAATCAAATTGTAATTTTCATATATAAAATTACAAATATTATATGATATATATATGTATAGTGTATACAATTCAAAGATATATTAAATTATGAACTTATACAGTTAAAACAAGAAAAGTAATATAATTATTATATAATTTCTATTTTATAAGTTGGTATTAATTTAAGTATCAAACAATATAAAAATTAGTTTAATATTTTATTATAACGTTAAATTTAATTAGTGGAAATGTTTTTTTTTCTAATTACGAGTAGTATTATGATAGTTCAGTAACTGAATAGTTAATATACCTCTGAATCTGAATTATTCTTATCCATGTTTTGTAAAATAGCATGACGTTCAAACCGAAATTGCGCAACAGAATCAGTAACAATTGAACGAGGGTGGCTTGGAGGTAACCAGCTAACCGAGTCATTTATTACATCCCAATAATAAAATCTACCACTAAAAAATAATTGTATTAATCAACAAAGACAAAAATATTTATATTGGTATTTGGTATTTGGTAATAAAATATTAATTTTTACTTTACATTATAACAGTTAACCATATATAAAAAAAAATTTGGTTCTAAATTAAAATAAAATAAAAACTATATAATATTGCAAAATATATTATGTGTAGTATAACTTTAAATTATATTCCAATTGAAATATATAGTAATTTGCAAGTTCAATATTTTGAACTAGGATAATGTTGAATTTTAATTAAAATTTGAATGCAAATGATAAATTTATATTTAACTTAGAGACTTGAAAATTTTATTGTGTGTTAATATGTTCTTAACCAAATAATTTTCTTGGTATTTTTTTTAAAAAAAATGTTGGATATCTTTTAACTAAAATTTAAAATTGCTAAAAAGGAACTCAATTCATAATTATTAATAGATTTTTCTACATTGAAAATGTAAAGTATGTTTTATAAAAAATTTTAATTAGTAATATTTATAAGTGTTTAAATCATAATTTAATAATCTTTCAGTAAAAGAAAGGTAGATTTCCAGAATAGGACACTTATTAGTTACTAATTCTTTATCTATCATATGAGGAATAAATTAAAATCCAAAATTATTCTACATAAAACTTTAAATAGGTACGTTTTATAATTAATTTTTAAGAGCAATGTTGATGTTCATTTATTAAATAAGCTATAATAAAATTAAACATAAATAATTGATTTACGTTCCAGGATCATATACTTCATGCCAATTTTTAGGTAATGGATACTTTTCTAATAAAGAATTTCTAGATTTCAAATAACTAGTTTTTGGTCGTTTAATTCCATTTTTCCATTGCTGTTCACAAAAATTTGAGCATTCATGGTATACATTTGACTTATTGGGACAACCATGATGACCCTATACATAAAATTAGTAAACAAATTAAAATTGATTGTGCATATGAAATGTTAATTATACCAACTTTAAACTTCTCAAGAATTTTAGGATCTGGTTTATCATTTTCTTCATCACTGTCTTGTGAATCTGAACCAGAATTATCATTTGTATCATCAATATCATCATAACACTCCGCAATTACTTCTTCTTCAACTTCTTTTGTATTATTTTTTGCTAAAATTATTAACAAATATAAATTATACAATAAGTATTAGTATTACCATAGTATTTGTTTAAGAATTCTTTTAAATACATTTTTACAAATCAATTAAAAAAAATAATTAATAAATTAACAATGGCAATTTGAAACTTAATAAAAGTACATACATTATTTACACTACTTTAGAAACATGATATCATGTGGCCTAATTATCAATATTATTTATTTTCAATCTTCAAATTTGAACATGTATTCAGTTTTACACAACTTAGAAATAATAGTACGTAAATATAAGTTAAATATATAATTGAAAATTATAATAATATAATTATTCATTTGTTTTACCTTCATTTTCAGTGAGTATTCCACGGGTAGCTAGTTTTTTAGCTAAAGCTGCAGGCAAAGGCATTTTGTTTTTTCCAAATATCTAAACAACCTTAAAACCTTTACATTAAATAAAAACCCAAATCCACAAAAAATTTACTTTTATTTAAGGAAATACGTATTTCGATAACAATGTTACCATCATCAGTGATAACACAGTCGTATTTGCTTAAATAAAAGTAATTTTTTTGTGGATTTTGGTTTTTATTTAATTTAAATATATTATTCGCAAGTACACACTAAACAATAAATAACTTTAAAACTACTTGTTCAAATTAAAATTTACTTTTTTATAGTCAAATATTTCAAATTTTGTATTAGATTACAATTTTTGTTGATAGTTACTACTTAATTAAACACTTCGATTAACAACTTAAGAGTTTAATTTCAACTTTCATTATAAAGAAAACTTTAGTGTTTTATATTACGTTACTATAATTTTATCAATTATACATACTATTAAATATTAATTATTACAGTTGTCAATATTTTTAGGTCTTTCTATAATTATTAATTTATTTTATTTGTATTTTGTTATATTATTATTGACATTATTGAGCATGAGTGCATTGTGTATGTGTAATGTGTATGACTTCAACTTGTATTTGTATTTACTTTTACTATTTATTTAGTATTTTCATTTATATTTTATTTTCAATTTTTTAAGTTACTAATATCACAGATTAGATTATTATTTACTTTACGATAACACAATACGTTATCAAAACATTAAGATCTAACCTTAAAAAAATTATATATTAATTTAAATTTTAAATTTACGTTGATTTGAAATGAAATCATAATAACCAATTAACCAATAATAATTCATATTATAAATTAAATTTTTACATATTCAGTTTCAATTAAAATGTTTTGTTTTTAAATTTAAATTTTTAACATACAAAAGAGAATTTATTGATGAATTTTTTTCGCTAATATTGGGACGTTTGTCTCCCTGTTGCGGTTTCCCCTCTCCCGGTATAAACTGTTTTGTCATCCGAGAGTCGAACATTCTAGAATGTTCCTTCGATGTTCGATCGATTCTCATTTTGCCGGCACTCCGATTTGCGTGACTCAGTTCGTTACTTATTGTATCATTACTCATTAGTTACCTGCTAGTTTCTAGTGTTACTACTTTGTTCATGGTTGCCATTTTCATTCTGTTATAGTTCGTCTTAAATAATAATATAATTTTTACACGTGTTTTTTTAATTTTAATATTTAAAAATCAATGGCTGCAATGTCCGTAATAGGTATAGACTTCGGAACAGAATCATGTTATGTGGCTGTGGCTCGTGCTGGAGGCATCGAAACTATCGCCAACGATTACAGCTTGCGAGCCACACCGTCATGCGTAGCTTTTAGCTCCAGGAATCGCATAATCGGAGTAGCGGCGAAAAACCAAATGGTCACAAATATGAAAAACACAATACATGGTTTCAAGCGACTACTAGGCCGTTCCATAGACGACCCATTCGTCAAACAGGAGTTAAAACATTTACCATTTAACGTGGTGAAGACGGGTGATAATAAAATTGGTATTAACGTTAATTATCTAAACGAACAGCACACATTTAGTGTAGAACAGATTACTGGTATGCTTCTGACAAAATTAAAAGAAATATCTGAGATATCTTTAAAAACAAAGGTAAATGATTGCGTTATTTCAGTTCCTTCTTATTTTACAAATGCCGAACGTAAGGCTCTACTCGATTCTGCATCCATTGCTGGCCTCAATGTTCTACGACTTTTTAATGAAACTGCAGCAACAGCCTTGTCTTATGGTATTTATAAACAAGATTTACCTAATCCTGAAGAAAAGCCACGCAACGTTGTGTTTGTTGACTGTGGATATACTTCACTTCAAGTTTTTGCTTGTGCATTCAACAAGGGTAAATTAAAGATGTTAGCTACAACATTTGATTCACAATTGGGTGGTAGAGATTTTGATTATATTTTAGCTGAACATTTTAGTAAAGATTTCAAATCTAGGTACAATATTGATCCTAGAACTAATGCTAGGGCATTTATAAGATTGTTGGCTGAAATTGAAAAAATTAAAAAACAAATGTCCGCAAATTCCACTAAATTACCCATGAATATTGAATGTTTTATGGATGATAAAGATGTGCATGCAGATATTAAGAGATCTGAATTTGAAGAATTAGCAATGCATTTATTTAATAAAGCAGAAATTATTTTAGAACAATGTCTTAAAGATTCTAAACTAAGTAAAGATGACATTTATTCCGTAGAAATTGTTGGTGGTTCAAGTCGTATTCCATACATCAAGAATTTAATAGAAAAAATCTTTGGAAAAGTACCTAGTACCACTTTGAATCAAGATGAAGCAGTATCACGAGGTTGTGCTTTACAATGTGCAATGTTGTCTCCAGCTGTCCGAGTTAGAGATTTCAATGTGACAGATATTCAAAGTTTTCCAATCGAACTTTTATGGGAACCATCAGACAATTCTGATGATGGCCGTGCAGAAGTTTTTCCTAAAAACCATGCAGTTCCATTTTCTAAAATGTTGTCATTTTATAGGTTAGCTCCATTTACTGTAAAAGCACATTATTCAGGCCCTATTCCTTATGCTGATAGCTACATTGGTCAGTTTACAGTACGTGATGTCAAACCAACAGGAGATGGGGCCAGTCAAAAAGTTAAAGTAAAAGCTAGAATTAATTTACATGGTATATTCAACATTAGTAGTGCTACACTTTTGGAAAAATCTGAATTACAAGATGAATCATCAATCCCTCCATCAGAACCAATGGAGACTTCTGAAAAAGAGCCTCAGCCAACAGAATCTGAAGACAAGAAAGAAGAAAAGAAAAAGTCCGTCACTAAAACTATTGATTTACGTATTGAATCAATAACTCATGGATATTCAACCATGGATTTGAATAATTATATTGAACAAGAAGGTAAAATGGTAGCCTCGGATCGTCAAGAAAAAGAAAGAATTGATGTTCGTAACAGCCTTGAAGAATATATTTATGATATGAGAGGTAGAATTTCTAATGAAGAAGATTTAGCCCCTTACATTGTAGACACAGATAGAGAAAACATTTCTAAACAATTGGAAGATTTAGAAATTTGGTTATATGAAGAAGGTGAAGATTGTATTAAAAATGTTTACACTGAAAAATTAGATATGTTAAAAAGTGTTGGTGAGCCCATTAAGAGACGTAAAGTTGAATACACAACTTTTCCTTCTGTTAAAGATCAAGCTCTTCAATTAATTTCAAAAGCGGAGAGTGACATTATTGCATTTCATAATGGAATTGAGCAGTTCAACCATTTAGATTCTGCTGAAATAGATAAATTGGCTGAAACGCTGAAAAATGCCAAAAATTGGTTGGAAGAAAAAGCAGTTCAAGTAACTGCAACTCCATTATATAAAGACATTCCAATCAAGTTAGATGAATTTATTAAAGAAAAACACAATGTAGAAGATAATATAAATAAAGTTTTATATAAACCAAAGCCTGCACCTAAAGTAGAACCACCACCACCCAAGGACGAGGAGAAAAAAGAAACAGAACCAATGGAAACTGAACAACCAGTTGAAAATGGTAAAGATACTTAGAAAACAAATATTATTAATACTTTTTTATATTGTTTAATATATTTAATTTTTATTTTCAAGAATATGTCACCTATATATTAAAATGTTTATACTCACAAATATGAATTAATTTTGTAAATTCAACATCTGTATTACAATGTAATAGAAAAAATTGACTAGAACAATAGTAGGAATTTATGTTTCATTATTTTCCTCGCTCCTTTGTTAACTATTAATTAATACTAACTTAATATTTGATAAATGAAAATTGAAAAAAAAAATGTTCTCTACTATATTATTAATAATTAATAAACTATATTAATTTGTAATTTTTCTATTTTTTATGATATCTTGGTTAACATTAAATTATTAATGTTTGGAATTTTACCTTCTAGTATTAAATTACTTGTGTCCTATATTGTTGAGTTTGATTGAAGTTACTTTCGATCTCTCGGTTACTATTGTCTTTAATTTTTAAAGTAATTGGTATTTTAGTTAATGCATGTATATTTTTTATGACCTAAAAATTACAAGAATTAATGATTTGGTTTATTGTTAAATATATATCATGCAAATATGGCTATACATTCTTGTCTGTTAATTAGTACTTCATAATTTAATCACAATTTTAACCCATGAGAGGTGTCGTGTTAAAAGTTTAATTAAAGATGTTGTTGGTCTTTTTGACCGACATAATTTATTATTTTGACTAAAATTTATTTTAATAACATTTGATTATATAATTTACATATTTTTATAAACTATATTTATTGGTTTCCTGAAAGACCACATTAAAGCTTATATTATTTCTATCAAAATAACAATATCAGAAACATCCGAAATACTTCGGAAAATACCTATTCCTCAGTTTCCTCAAGCAAACTTCTTAGATATTCAGTTTGTTTTTCCAGTATTCACTTAACAATAACAGTAAGATACCAAATGAACTTATTACTAAATAAAATTATAAATTAATAAAGACTGAAAATTATAATTTGTACATTTATTTTTTGAAAACTACGATTCGTTTCAATGACCGATTTTCCATAAAAATTTTAATTAAAATGGTAATAAACAATTTATATCGAAAACCGTGTAAAACTGATAGTCATAGTGTATACCTATAGAAGGTATGAGAAATAACAAATGTGTAACGGTAATATAACATCAGATAAAACCCAAACTAAAAATAACTGGTCTAAAAGTTCCGGGTTAATAATAAAAAGAAGAGCTGATACTCCTTCCGCAGGAATACAGGTATACAAATTCAATGTTTAATTTTAATTAGAATTTTAATGCAATAATAAACCATTGCATTCGAAAAAATGATTCTGAACTAGTTCGGTCAGATAATGTAGATATTGATTAAAATTTTGACATTTTTCATTAAATGTTTAACAAAATTTTACCACACATATAGACAAATAGTACATAAATGAACACCATATACAATTTTCAAGTCACTAAGTTCAATAAAAATGCTTATAAAATCCCTTGTCACTTAAATGCTCATATCTGACAAAACTTCGCTCAAAAGTCAAAATACTTTTTTCGATTGCAATGGTTTATCATTAGTATGGTAGTATACTTATCTATGGGTTTATCATTGCATTCAAATTCTAAACAAAATTAAACACTATGATAGATGGCCTAATCAAAATCGTGTTGTTTTCACAATTATTTTCTTCAGATATTTGTAATATTTCATCAATTATTATTTAAATAAAATAAACAAATATTAAAATACCTATAAGTATGATGAATAAGTATACTTATATTTTAGAAATTATTATTTGTAACAATTATTATAACTAATTTGTTTATAAACTTAATTGATATTTAATGTATTGCATCAAATATAAAATGATACATTTCTCTAACAATAAATATGTGATATTTAAAATTGTCTACAAATATATTATATTAATATAAACATTTCTATTAAATATATTTTTAGTTTTATCAGTTATTTATTAAGCTATATAAAAAAATTTCTAACATTTTATGGATCAGGGACATCCGTTTTATTTTAATAAGACAAAAAAGTAGTAAACTTTTCTTTAGAATAAAAATTATGTAGGCATCAATATATATTTAGCATTGGACAACCCAGCTCATAGCCAATAAATTATAAATGATTTCTTTTTGTTTTAATACAAATCATTATTTAAAAATATAAATTTCTATTCAGGTTATGCAAATACAATTATTATATATTTATAATTTATATTATCTACTTGTTTTTACAATCATTAAAAATTCTTTTTTAAAAAACTATATTTTATAATTCAATTCTGAAAATATTTAATAATTAAACATTTTCTTTGACCTAAAATATACTTAATAAAATTGAAAGAAAAGAGATACATAATTAATTATTTTAAGGACTCCATAAATGCTTAATTTTTAGAAATATAAAATAGGATACAATTTTTAATATTTTAAGGTACACAAAATAAGAATAAAATATATAAAAAATTAATTCTCGATTAAAAAAATTCACTTCACATATATTTATAAATACAATTTTTTTTATTAACTAAAGAAATTATCATTTATCAATTTGAAAATTTTTTTTTATAAAAAGCAATTTACTGATATATATATATATATATATATACATACATATATCAATATTTTCTAAAATATCCAATTCTTAAACTATTAAAATAAAGTTAAAACTAATATTAGATTTAAATGATTAAACTTATAATTTATACAAATTAAATAACCATATATTATATCAATTCATCAGTTATTTAAAATAATTAAATATGGTAAGTAAATAATGTTGTCGTATTTAATTATTCTTGTAATGCTTTTATTCAATTTATAAAAAAAAAATAGTTTTAATAATTTTAAAATTAATACAAATGGAAGAGGAAAAGGAAAGTATTAACTATGATCAAAATGTAACTACAATCCAATAACTATTAGTGACTTGGTTGTTTATATTTCAAAATCTGGTTCAACCCTCATTAGTTAGTTCATAACTTAACAACTTTTTTTAAAAAGTAAAAACAATATTTATTTTTCTTAAATATAAATACCATAATTATTTATAATTATAGTGTAAACAATTTAAAGACTGATAGATTTTTTAATTATGTTATTAATAACAGTTTACAAATAATTAATAATTATTCTTTGTAGGGTTTAAATATTAAAAGGAATATCCAAAAACTGTTTAGCCACTTATTAAAAAAAAAAAAAAAAAAAAATATGTATATGTATATACGTTAAAAAGAAATGCTCTGTTCATCCAACATATTCATTACATTCGAGCATTATTTGTCCAAAGCAGTGTTTGTTTTAATGGCAATCACACATTCTTCGCCACAGGACTTCAATACAGTACACTAAAAAAAAAAAAAAAAAGATTTATGAGATTTATAAAATGTTATTAATGATTTAATAATAATTACCAAAAGTTCTTTTCCATCATCATATTCTTTTTTTAATTGTTGACCAATTTCACCTTCAGGAATCTTCAAGTCTTCGCGTAAATCCCCATTGTCAGACATCAAACATAAATAACCATCATCCGATATGTCAGTCAACTAATATAATAAAGTAACGAATATTAAAATATAATTATCTATTAACAATCATACATACAATACAATACATTTTTCATATTTAATTAAGATGGCAGAGTATTGCTATAATCTAATTTCTAATTATACATGCATATCATTTATCTACATTTATTTGTTTAACTTAACTACATGTTTTTTTAGAAAAAAAATATTGTTTGTCTTTAGGACTACTTTCTTTTTAACTTTAGAAAGACTATAATAAAAAAACAAACACACATTGATAACGTATGATTAAGTTTTTATATTTCTTTATTAAAGAAAGATAAATTTTTGTTTTTTTTATAAACATCTTTTGATAAAAATATTATTTAATAGTTTTTAATATATTGTGATACTAAATATGTAATTGAAATAAACTTGGGCAATTTTTTTATTCACAATTGAATGTTTCAAGTAGACCATATGTAGGGTTGCCAGATTTAAAACTGTTAAATGCGAGATAAAAAAATTTGGCTTATAGAACTATATAATATATGGAGTTTACATAATTTTTAATTGTTAATGTTAATTTAAACGTTATTACATAATTACATATTGTAAATTAATAGAAATATAATATCTCTTTTGATAAAATCATCTATATTTTACACTATACCAATAAAATATTAGAAAAAAACTTCAATTACAAGAAAATTATAATATATATATATTTCTTCATAAATTTTATAAACTCTATAAAAATGGGACATGTTTGAAAAATGGGACATGTTTGAAAAATGGAACATTTTGGTGTCCCGAAGAGAGCTTTGGGACAAAGGAACAGCTAGTTAAAATAAACATTCTCGTATAATACGGGGCATCCGGCAACCTTGCCCATATGTGTTGTGTTAATTTTTTTTATTTGTAAATAGTCATTACCTGATAATCTTCACGTTTAACAAATGGAACATCCATATTATGAGTCGATGGGCATATATCTTCATATTTTTTCCCAGAAAATATATCTAGGCCAACTAAATGAACCTTAGCATGTCCATGCTTTCCAGTCTTTGATGTGGACATGTCTACAATTTTGCATGGACGGGCCTTTACAAATACATATTTTTATCAATATACCTACTTTCAATATTGTGATAGGCAATTATAAAATTATATAAAACTCATAAATATAGGTACATTATAATAATATAAAAGCACTAATATGTATACAATTAAAATATTAAATTATGTTTACAACATTAATTATAAATAATCATTCTTATTATATTAATGAATATGAAGATATAATATGAACATTATCTAAATATAATATATAAAGAAAGTTAAATTATAATTTATTAATAGCGAGGTAAAATTTTAGTTCGTCATTTAATTATTATATTTTATACACATAAATAAACAATAATAAATAGAAGTTAATTACTTTCAACATAACAAAACCATTCTTTCGTAAAGCCGAACATTGCATGGGGTATGTTGTAGAAGCACCGGAGTCTCCAGTGTCGAAATGAGTATCTTCAATGTCAGCCATTATTCAAACAGAACTAAAAACAAAATAATAAAATATGAATTTATCCAGACAATATTTTCGTCGTGAGCAACGTTAATAATATTTTGTTAACAAAAATTATTAACCTAAAAAACCTCGTGAATTCTAATGTAGCCTAACTTTTTTTCTAGGCGCTTTAATAATTAAACAATAAACTTAACTTACTTACTTTGTAAATAAACAAATAACAAAATGAACTATACTACTTAAAAATACAATTTTAATATTACAAAAATATTAGATATTAAAATTTTATTTTAATTTAAAAAGTACTAAGCCTTTGGGCGACACAACAGCATAAAAAAGAGACAGACGATAAGTCGGTACTATTTTGGTGTGATTACCACCACCTAAGGATCAACGATGTATAGTCATGGAGAAAAAAATACATGTACCCGGCAAACAGTATTTTAATTTTAAATTTACATTTATATTATTACTTAACCTTTTCTTTTATATAAGAACAAATTAAATATTTAATTTGCATCCGTATTATAGTTTTAATACAAGATTTAATATTTGATTTAATAAATTTAAAATAGAAAATTTTAAAGATGCCGGTTAATAATGTAGAATATATTTTAATATTCAATGAACAATTATTAATCATTCAAATTAAACATTTTGTTATATTTAGTTAAATGGTTTTAGTTAGTTAATATTAAATTACATCAGAAAATTTCCAACAATATTTTATCTAAATGTAAATGAGTATCTGTGTTTAAAATTTTTTTTTCACTCAGAATTGTTTTTCCAAATGAGATATCAAAATTAAAATATCAATATTACAATATCCTCGTTACACCTGTATCCCTTCCAAAGCAATTAAGCTATTTTCCTAGTAATAATAATATATTTAATAGTTAAAATATTAAGATTAAAATTGAAAAAAAAAATTGTGAAATTATATTTGTTTATATACTAACAGAAGTTTTTAATTATTTAAGAAGTTTAATAGTACAATGATAGAAAATATATGATCTAATGGACCAAGAGTAAATATATAACCCATCAAGATTGCATTACTACTTTATAAGTTACATATAATAAAGTACATTGTTTTTTTATTCATATATATTTTTTTTTTATAAAATATGGATAATAAATATTCTTTGTACTTTTCATTATATTAAACTTAAATAGTGTTTTTAATTTATTATTTATCATTGTATTATGGTAACATACAAACAAAAATTATAGATATAACACCGAACAAACATTTTACTATAGTAATAATACTAATTATATTAAATTAAACTATTAAGTTATAACTTATAACTGTAGAGACCAGATTTTTGTTTTTACTTATTTTTACTAAGTGTATGCAATTCCAAAAAGAGTGAGATTACTAGACTATTCATTATCTTATTATTTTATTATTTATTATCTTATTATTTTATACAAAAGATTTTAGCAAATAAAAAAACATTTTTAAGGTTAAAGAATGTTTTATAGAAAATCATATACCTATTTTAAAAATATATTGAGGGTTTATTTTAAAAACTGCTCAAAAAATTGTAACAAAAATAAAAAATGCAAAACAAATTACGTCTTCTGTCAGTTTCTATCTCCTAGACGATAATACAAAAAGATGGCATCTAATATTATTTATGACAAGTCACAAAAATATTATTAATTTATATTTATTCAATTCATAAAACTGAACTTAAGATATGTAACTCTGTGCTACAATAATACAGGTAAAAGGAATAAATAAGTTAATATTATTTTTTTTGTAAACATGGTATAGTTATTTACAGCTCATAAATGTTAAATATTACTTTTATTGTAAAGTATAAAATTTATCATTTTTTTTTGTTTTTTTGAGTATACCTAATTATAAAAATAATAAGTGAAAATATAACTATTATACATTACACTAATTAGCAAGTATAGTTTAAGTAATTTTTTAATGATTGGAATTAAATTAACTAATCTTAAAATTTTTATAAATTGTTACTTTTGTTTTTTTTTTTGTTTTTTTGTGTAGGATATTTAATACTTTTTAACAAAACATATATTTCTAAAAATGAAAATTTATGCATATAAAAGATTATTTTGATTATGGAGCATGAAAACATCTTATTATGAGGTTTTTAAATGCATATAAATCTGGTCCCTAGTTATAAGAATATTATTTTAATTAAAATGAAATATACAATATAAGCAAAAATAAATATATTTATTATATATGGTTCTTAAGAGTTAAGGATAAAATTTTATTAAAAATATAATAACAAAATAATATCACATAATATACATTATTTTATTGGGCAGCTAAATATAGCAAACAATGGTAAGTGATCAGATGGAGATATTCTGTTTGGCATTGCCAATATTTTTTGACATTCAGAAACATCCGGAAGCTTCATATAGGTTTTCAATGTTAAGTTTTCATGTCTACAATAATAATTAATACATTATACTGTAATCCAAATATTATAAAATATATACATCAAATATTTTGCTGTAGTTGTATTTCCTTATACCATCCATCATTTTCTATAAATGAAATAATAAATCCAAGGAGCATTCTAATTTCGTCCTATCATCCATATTCATAAGAAACTTAAATACCATATCCACAATTATATAAAACTTAAATTGTTTAATTTATTCAGTTAAATATAGAGTACGATCAGGATAGTTAGAATCACTTTATAACTTTACTAAGACTCATTATATTTGAATGATTTTTTTTTGAGAAATAAACCTAATTATACATCTAGTTGCATAATTAGAATAATTTTATATGGATTGCCTTGTGCATCAAACTATATTTTTTTTAAATGGCAATGAACCATTTTGACCGCAAATTATTTTTCTAATTTTTATTGAAGAAATGAACTCAAAAGTTAAATATTGGCCGAGTTCGAATAATTTTTAACTTATGAAGTTAATTTCTACAATAAAAATTATAAAAAAGAATTCACAATCAAAATTTTTGTTACCATTTAAACAAAATATAGTTTAGTACACACACACAAAACTAATTGATATAAAATTATTCTAATTATGTAAATAGGTACATAATTAGGTTTGTTTCTAAAAAAAAAAAAAAAAAATGATTATATTACTTTACATAACAAAATTTATAATATATTAAATAAATTCGCCAATCCCGCCAAAATTTTGAAAATTTATTTGGGCTAATTAGATTTTAAGAGGTTTTAATAGGTATACATGTTAAAAACCATCTTAATTTTTTAAAGAAGTCAACCAAGACTTAAACTTGATATTGAGTAGGAGTAATTGGTTATTACATCAAAATATGCAAATATTTAATTATTAATTATACATTAGTAAAATTATAGCTTACGTATAAAACATGTAATCTACTATTGTCCAACGATCATGATAAGTAGAGCAACTGGTATCATTGTAAACAGATGAAAATTTATGATGGTGATATATATTTCCCGTGCCACATCTAAAATAGATTTATTAATTTATAAAAATTTAAGAAAAAGAGATATAGCTATTGATAGGGAAATGTTGCGTTATAATTAAAATTTTAATGCATTAATAGTTAAATCATTGAAATTAAAAAAAAATGATTTTGAATAAAGTTCCGTCAAATATACTGATAACAAATTAGTTATAAATATTTTTGAAAAAAATATAAAATTAAATTAAACCAAATTTAGACTTAAAACTGAAAGTCACATTTTAAAATTTGTATTAAATAGTAAAATATCTATTTAATATTGAATACAATTTTCAAATATTTGACTAATATTTTTTAAGTTATCTTAAATTAGGTTCATCAAAATTTTAGTTTCCACGACTTTCCTAATTTTTTACCTATTATTAATTATTTTTCTATCATCAAAAAAAACTTTTGAAAAATTTAAAAAATGACTTTAATAAAGTACCATTCTCTACCAATAGCATACCTTATTTGTGATAATCACACCACAAATTTTTACTATCCCAAATCACGATTCATAATACGATTTTCATAAAAAATTAAAAACACACATCATTGTAAAATTAATATATTCACTTTGCTCAAAATCTAAAAAAATATAAATAAAAAACGTACTCAAATTTAGATGATAATGAAGATTGAACTGGTAATTGACTATTTCTTTCACTATGATATATCTGAAATTATTTTTAAAAAAATAACACATAATCATACATTCTACATTTTCCTTAAAACCACTATTATTATTATTATTAACAAATGAAATAATTGTAAATAACCTAATGATCAGACTAGACCCATCATCGCCCAACTAGTTTTCAGACAATATCGACCGAATTATTGGAGAAAAATTTTGGCCAATGGAAACGACTGGACTACATTCAAATTTTGATTGAATTCACCAAAATTATACAAATATATTTTTATTAGTTAACATTTAGTTGCAGTTTGACATACAGCATGAACATCACTGATGGAATGTTCTTGTTAGAAACCAACCCAGTATTAAAATATTTATTTAAATTATATTCAATTTGAATAATTACTTGAGATTATAATATAATCGAGGCAAATGACAAATATGTCTGCGTAATGTATATCATAAAGTTATAAAGTTATAATAAATCAAACAAAAGTTATTTTTGTTTTTAAACTCTTAAAATAAATTTGAAAAGTAATAATAATATAAGTGCATTGGAATAATTTTAAACATATTAAAACTGTTTTTTGATTATTATTATTCGGTCAATTCGGATAAACAAAAACAAAATATTTTATTTTCGTCCTGCATTTGCTAAATATTGCCATATATGACCAAATTTATTGGATGCAATGTGATCAGTACAATTAAGTTTTATATTTTTATTATTTTCACCAAATATGGGTGGTGATAGTCTGACCATAGCTATTTTTTATATTAAATAATTAATTCCATTCTACACTTGGAAATTATTCTAATAAATAACAATATATTCAATATAGTTTTTAAAACTTTATACAAAGTACCTTCAAATACAAACTATCATTGAGCTGTCGTTTATGATTATTAATTTTTCTTAATTCCAAAATGTTTGCATGCTGACTACTTTCAGTAATACCTAAACTTCTTGGAATAAGTTCATTTCCCATGTCCAATCTTCCACTTTGATGAGACTGAGTCCAAAGTGTTGGTCTTTGTAAGTCATTGTAATATAAAGATCCATTGATTATAAAATTATAAACAGCGGTATTAGGTTCCAAATTAAAATCTCCAGTTAATATTATTGGATAATATAAAGGAATATTACGATCACCAATTCTGTATAAAAATATTTGTATGAGAATAAAAAACAAAGCATAAAATTAAATTGTCATTAAAAATATATTTTGTTATACTTTTTATACTTTTTAAATGAAACACGTTCAATTTCTGCCAGTAATAGATGTACTTGTGCCAACTTTATATCGTGCCTTTTTTTGTTGTATAAAATATGTGTAGTTGAAATGATAATATTTTCTTCATCATTATTTCGTGGAGATAACCTTAACACAATGCCAACATTATCACGATCCAACACATTTACTCCAGGTTGGTTATATTCCACAGTAACCTTTTCTTTAAGTGTGAATTTGTCATTTTTGTAATAAATAGCACACCCATCACAATGGATACGAGTTCGTTTTTTATAAACACCATTATATCCTACATTCAGAAATAAATTAATAGAAATTTTTTTTTAAATTAATACAATAAAATAAATAAATCACCTAAATCTGATAAATGTTTAAGGAACCAATTTAAATGAGATTCTTGAAGTTCTTGAAAGCAAATTATCTATATCAAAATATTATCATATTTATAATCTTTTTATGTATTATTTATAATATAATACAAAAATATTAATTGTAAATTAAATTCATATCATATAGCTATACTAAAATGTTAAAAAAAAAATTACTATACATAATACATGTGTTATATTTGAAAATATTAGCAATTTGTATTTAATTTTAGATTCTGAGTGAAGCAAAAAATGTATTGGTTTTACAATGTCTTTTTTTTCTGTCTAAAGGTTAGGTTAAGTTAGTTTCAGTAAAATTAATGTTTAAAGTATTTAATAATCTTCATTTATTAAAATCTTCATATTATATTTCAATATTTTACAATAATGATAAATAAAATTGACAAAATTTTTTATGATATTGTCATTTCAAATACTTATTTAAATAAAAACATAATTTATTCAACAATATTAGGTATAAATTAAAATTATAGTATTAAAATAAAATAAATTCTAAAATTAAAAAATATAATTTTACTCACATCCGCATTTAATTGCTTTATTTCATTTAATAATAACTGCCTTCTATACTCCCAACTTAATACACGTGAATCCGACCAATCATATAAAAAATCATTTTTTTCTAATAAATTTTGCGCCAGTATATTATAAGATAACAGACTGAAATCAAATGATTTGTGTTTTGCTAAAAAAAGGGTTATAAATAAGATTATAATATTAATTAACATGTCTATTGAAAAATATTTTGTTTTGTTTGTCTTACATTTGCTACTTACTATTATTACAGTGTATAAAAGGTCTTATGCGATTCATGTAATTCTTTAGGTCCCTGTTATAACCTGAAAATTGTGTATTCCTAAATAATGAGAAATGGTAAATAAATGTCTTAAAATATAAATAGTACTTACTGCATGACTCTTGTTGAAGGACGACAGGAAAAATCAGCGATTGGAAATAAACGAGCCAATTGACATATTTTATTAAATATTTTGGTAAGATACATAAAAGTAACAAAAAAAACATTAAATATTTAAAAATGAATTAAAAATTGTTCAATTGTTTTAAAATTCTTTATGGTCAATTCAAGAAAACTTGTAGAATATTTTTATATTATTTATAACAATATAATATCTATACTATTAAAATAGACAATTAATTATCATTAAGACATTAACAAACCAATAAATTTTAATACTTATATCATTCCGAGTCACAAAAACAAAACTTTTAAAGTTTCAAATATAATATCTAATATCTATTATCTAATATAATAAATCATATTATGAGAAAATCTAAGATGGTTTTCTTCTAAACTGTGGTAACGTCACGATACTACGGTTGTGGCTTGTAGATACTAGTACTAAGTAGATTATGGTTGAGTAAGGAGCTATTTTTCAGATTTTCAGCCTACGCATAAAAGTGAGGACCAAATCTTCTTTTGAAATCAGCTGATTTTACCAAAGGTTCTATAGTGCCATCTATGAAATTATCATGGAACTTATGTTAATACACTATTTTTTTTTTTTAATATAATAAACAGCAAAGTCTTTCCAAAAATAAAACTAAAAAAACTAAATAATACCGTTTATCCGTATCTTATCATTTTTTACATTTATATTATTATTCATTAATTGTTTAATTTATAATAATTTCAAATAAAAATTAACATGCCTTATTTATTTATATTTGTTTCATACGTGTATGGTGTACTCGAATTATCTTTTCTATGCTCGACACCGAGTACTTCGTCAAGTGTTGGGATTGCAACACGTTTTGGAAATAGAGATATAAATATAGATTGTACATAATTTCCATAGATTGTACATAATTTCCATAGAAT
>JAIUCT010000028.1:3788718-3822418 GCA_021307375.1 Tetraneura akinire
ACATAATTTCCATAGATTGTACATAATTTCCATAGATTGTACATAATTTCCATAAGATAATATAGTCTGTAATTACCATATTTATAGTAAATCGTGATAAGTGATAATTTTATGTGGCAAGATCAAACGAAGCCCACGGAGCCTAATCTAAACCACGGATATACCTATATTATACGAAGCTTACGGAGACGAAGCCTAATCTAAACCACGGATATTTATCATACATATATGTATATCTATTATCTAAACAGCTGATGCTCTGAGCTGAATTTTAGATTCTGAGCAGCGAAGAATGTATTGGTTTTACAATAATGTGTGATTTTTTTTTGTTTTTTTTTTATGTCTGTGTACAAAAATACTACCCGAAATAATGCTCCGATTTTCACGAATAGGGTATGTTTCCGGTAGCAAAGTGGATGTACTTGGTATTTTACTTAAGTCATTTTTTGAATTTCTCAAAATTGACGCTATGCGGTAGAAAAAAAGGCGAAAAAACTGAATTTTTCGCGAAAAATGAAATTTCGACGAATTCGATTTCTATATTTCACGATAACTCAGGCAATTTTTAAGATAGAGACATGAAATTTTTTTTGGATGTTCACATAGCTACTATATATATGTGGTATAATTTTGGAACCGTTACATAAATTTTTCTCCAAAATATAGGACTTTGAATATTTCGTAAAATTCACGTTTTTACGTATATAATGTGTGATAAAATTGTCAATTTTGGGTATTTTGGTCTGAAAATGTTACTGAAATATACTTACATATTACTTAACATCATACTAAAATATTGGAAAAATCCCTATTCTTAATTTTTTTTTATAGCTGTTTTAAATTGATATTTTTAGTTCAAACGAAAATTATAATCTGACTGAACTTCGCTCAGAATCGTTTTTTCGAATGCAATGGTTTATCATTGCATTCAAATTCTAAGTAAAATTAAACGCTATGATTCGCACACCTGTATCCTGTGCGGCAGCAGTATCAGCTCATCTTTTTATATATGAAGACATTTTTTCGACCAGATATAATGCTCCAATATTTACGAATAGTATAGGTTTTCAGTAGAAAATTGGATGTATTATAAAATATATAGTACTATATACTATACATAGTACTGTATTGGTGTTGGTATAGTGGTAACTACTTTATTTAGGTCGTTTTTTGAATTTTTCAAAATTGACCATATGCGGTAGAAAAAGCGACCAAAAAATGACGAAAAAACGACATTTTTCACGAAAACTGAAATTTCGACGAATTCAATTTCAATATTTGACGATAACTATTAACTTGAACAATTTTGAAGTTAGAGACTAGAAAATTTTATAGGATGTTTAATTATGTACTAGGTATATCGTATATGTGTACCTATATGGTTTCTATATGTGTGATAAAATTTTACGTTTTAAATAGGTATTTCATAAAAAAATGTCAAAATTTTAATCAATTTTTTCATTATTTGATTGAACTTCGCTCAGAATCGTTTTTCGAATGCAATGGTTTATCATTGCATTCAAATTCTAATTAAAATTAAACACTATGATTTGCACACCTGTATGCTGTATCCCATGTGGCATCATCTTTTTAAATTTTAATAATTTCTTCTTTTTAAGGAATGCATTTTTTGCTCGTCTTATTTTCTTCCGATTTCCTTTATTGATTTCCCGCCGTTTGTTATAATGCTGCCTAAGTACTTGAAATTATCTACCTGGACAATATTATTTTATTGTCTAGTGTTATATTATATAGATGGTATGTTTTCTTGTAGCATACTGGGGATTTATTCTTGTCTGCATTTATTTAATTTAATGATTATTTATCATTGCATTTAAATTTTAATAGAAATTGAAAATACAATATCCTCAACACAGCTTTTATGAAAATATAATCCGTGTAGTGTAGTAACTAGTGTACTAATGTGAATAACTTTTAACCATATTAAGTATTAAGTAACCGTAACATCCACAAAAAACTACCCGCTAACAATTTACTATTGATATACTTATTAAATATATCGATGGTGTCCAACAATGTAATGCAATAAATATCGGAATGCACAAAATGTTTAGTTTAGGTACCTAAAGTCCGAACTAAAAACTTTAATAAATAATAAAAGCATTGATTATGAGTAGGTATTTAAAATCAATGGGTAAAGTAATAACGAATATCAATAATAATAAATTAAGATAAAAGCATTTACGTTTACGTATTTACGTCATTATTCCACCATTCAATAAACACACTAAAAAAAAAAAAAAAGTTAATCAGTGATCATTAACTTTAACTATCAACTATCAAGTATAAAAAATAGAACAAGAGTTATTCTTATTATCAGTTGCAGATTGCAGTTCGTAGACCCAACATGGCGTCTTCTCAACGATTGCTTTCGTCTAATCAGGTCTGGCCTATCGGTGACTTGTAAACAGTGTACCAGGAGCAGTGCAGCAGCAGTTGGATGGAATTATGGTGCGGCAAGTAATAGGGAAGTAGGGGACTCGGACTATTATATTATTAAAGATTATTTATGTCTCATTCCCGTCCGTCGGTATTCGTACTAGTGAACTCCAGTCCCGTATCGGTGTTGTACAACACTGAAACAATAACAATAGTCAATAATCATCTAGTCGGCGGTTTTGTGATTTCGATTTAAGTTTGTCGTCAGTTTAGATGAACCGCAGCCGTTTTGAAGTGCGTGATGACTCCACAGAATGAACACGACAACGATTGCGGTTGATTTGCTTGCGGTGACCGTATCGTTCAAGTGATAACGTTTGTGTTTTTATTAACGCGTTACGAATAGGATCGACGTCTCCTGTAATGGACGAGACCAAAGTGATCTATCATATTGATGATGAGGACACGCCGTATTTGGTCAAGCTACCAATTGCAGCTGATAAAGTTACGCTTGCCGATTTCAAAAATGTCCTCAATCGGCCAAATTATAAGTTTTTCTTTAAGTCAATGGACGACGACTTTGGGTTAGTGATAAGACATAAGACCAAATGTTTGGTGTCTGCTATAATATGAGTTATTACTTGTAGTTAATTTGAATTATAATAAGTAGCTTAAACCAATATCTAATTTATATACAAATGTAATGTTAAAAGCATTAAGAAATGATTAGATATCTAATAATTAGGGCTAGGGACTTCTAGGAGTGTACAGGCTTTTCAAACATTCAAAACATTTCTGTTTATTAGAATTATAACATTGTTAAATACATTATTACAACATCAGTGTATTGTAATATTTGGATTGTTCTAACAAACAATTTTACTAAACAATAGGTAAATAATTAGAAATTACATATTTTGTGAAATAGGCATTTTATTATTTATATCTTAAGTAGGTATTAATAGTTTATTAAAATTGGACATAATATGACCTTGGTATATTTTAATTTATTAATTACCAATCACATTTTTATTAATTACAATAATTACACATCTTAATTTGATTAGGTACAACTTATTAAATAAAGTGTTAAAATATGTGAAAGTTTGAAAAATGATGTCTTTTTTTTATGTATTTTTTATACATTTTTTTTTTTTTTTACTTTGTATGTATACACTTTTATTACCAGAAAAAATGGTCCGATTACCACGATAAGCATATGATTTGAGTAGAGAATATTGTCTAGGTGGTACTTCATTCAGATCATTTTTTGAATTTTCTAAATTCAGCCTATGAGATAGGAAAAACTATCAAAATATGACAAAAATACAGCATATTTTAAGAACTAAAATTTCGAAAAATTTGAATTCAATATTTTACGATAACTCAATATTGAACTTAGACACTTGAAAATTTTACTTCACATAGATGCTATACATGATCAAATTTTGGGACGTATACGTTAATTATTTGAGAAAATATACTACTTTGAATATTTCCTAAAGTTCTCATTTGTAGCTCTATAAAGATTGATAAAATTAGCAATTTTTGGTATTAAGGTCCAATAATTTTACCAAAGTATCCTCACATATACCGGGCATATTAGTACTACTTAGTATTACTACTACTAGTATTAGAAAAATCCCTAGCCTAAATTGTTTTTTTATAGCTGTTAAAAGTAGAAATTTTAGTAAATAAATTTTTATCGAGATTTTTATTGTATTTATATGGATTCATCGTATTATTTCTCATTAGTTTATCATAATGTTAAATAAAATATACAAAAAATTTTGAAAATTTTATTGAAACTCAAATATATATTGCTTAACTCAGTATCAAATAATAGTGAATATTTCATTTACCTTTTTTTTTTATATTTAAAAAAAAGAGATGATACTGCTGTGGAAGAATTACAGTTGTAAAGAAGTAGTGTTGAATTTTGATTAAAATTTGAATGCAATGATTAATCATTACATTCAAAATTGATTCTGATTAAGTATTATTAAATTTGGGTATTTAGGTGACTTATTAGGGGTTTATGGGCATTTATATTGAACGCAGAGATTATGAATGCAAAAATTTTAATCAATACATATATTATTTAATAAACTAAGCTCAAAATTGTTTTCTCAAATATAATAATTTTTCATTGCATTCAAATTTTAATCAAAATTCATCACTCTTTATACGTGTAACTCTTCCACATCAGTAACAGCTCTTTTTTTAGTATAACTGATAATCTAATGAAAATTGGATTTTATTTTATTTCAGAGTTGTCAAAGAAGAGATAGTTGAAGATGATTCTCCATTGCCATGTTTCAATGGTCGTGTAGTTTCTTGGGTAAGCATTTTGAATTATAATTTTAGTTTAATATTATTTAAGTATCATAAAATTATTACATAAGAAATATAAAGTAGAATGAAATATAATATATGTACTTAGATATATATTTTAGTTATAGTTCATAGTAATATAACTAATATCTAAATGATAAAATATGTAATACAAAAAAAAAAAAAAAAAAAATTATAAGTGTTTATATAGGTAACATTAGAATATTAATGGATATATGCAATGAAAAATAATAATAAATTACCTTATATATCATGTTGAGATGAAATATTGACAAAATATTGTTATACATTTTTACAAAATCCTAATTGTATGAATTGTTAATATATAATGTATACTATTTTATGTAAATTACTAATTCTATTTAAATTTAAAATAATTTGATGTTTAATTTCAGTTAGTTGCTGCGGAAGGCAGTAATATCTCTGATGGGACATCACAAGGGACTGATTCTGGTCATCATACTCATAGAACACAAGGCGATAATCAGTTAGTATAATATATTGTATATATTATATTTAAATAATTCAAATCATTGAAAAATATATATTTCATTAGAACGGGAAAAGCATCAACACGAATACATCAAGATGAAATTGGTACCTGTACTGATACAGAGTCATCAATATCAAGTTCTATACGTCCTGGCCATCATATGACTCGTGAAAGTCACCATCGACTAGCTAATCCAAAGTTTCTTAAATACAATGGTTTGGGTATGAATGGCCATCCAAAACAACATAGACCATATGGTTCATCTTCAATGTTAAGTTCAGAGTTAGAAACTACAAGTTTTTTGGAATCTGATGATGATGATGCTTCAAGTCGAATTACTACAACAACTGGGCGTGCCACCAATGTTTCAAGTGGTAAACTTAATATTATTAAATTATAATTTAAATAATTTCAATATTTATGTATGTATTATACATGTATGGTGCACACAATTCATTATTTTAATTATTTTAGTTTCAATTATTAGTAATTTACTAATATAGGTAATTTTAATTAATTCATTAACCAAATTATTTAATTTACTTATACCAATGCATTATTATTTTAATAATAAAACAAGAAAAAAGTCAAATGTAATTTGGTATAAAGAAATTATACATCTTTATTTTCTTTCTTTATTCAAATATTAATGTAAGATTTATAAACGAATTAAATTCTTCAAGTTTGCATGAAAAAAATTTACAATAATTTGACATTTGTGTTGCATACAATAATATTTATTTATACACTTCTAATAGTTTATATAATTTATAATTACATTATTATTATCGTATGGTACAGTGTCCAGGAGAGACCCAAAGGTTCAAGTCCAGTGTGGATGCCTATTTGGCAGAATTTCTATTCGGTAGGTTTCTGCCATACCTAGTTGTGGGGGGGGGGATGGTAGTAGTTGAGGCAGTAGGCTGTACTCGTAGCAACGTCACCCATTCGCTGTCGATGCCTGGCTATGGTGCTTAACACCTCGGTAGCTTTCACAATTGTTTCGCCGACTACCACGACACCATATGTCATCCCTATAATTACTGTCACTGTTTATAAATACTTAATATAACTTTAAATTATAATGTTTTTTTTAAACATTAATTATAATATAATATATAATTTTATAATTCAATTATTTAGGAATTAATTTACTAAGGTAAGATTTGGATATAATATTAAACAGTTTATTGTTTGGTATTAAGAAAAATAAATTTTAATATAAAACGCTTACTCACTATATATTTTAAATTTTAATGAAGCAAGAAATATATTGGTTTAACAATGATTTGTGTCTTATTTTTATTTAGACATTTTTTACCTAAAATAATGTTCTGATTTTCATGAATAGCATATGTTTCCGGTTGAAAAGTGGATGTAGTTGGTATTTTATTTAAGTCATTTTTCAAATATCTTAAAATTGACACTATGTGATAGGAAAAACGACCAAATATGATGAAAATGGCTTTTTTCACAGAAATTTGTATTTTGAAAACTTTTTTGTATGTAATAAAATTTTGGAACCATAACATTAATTTTTCTATAAAATATAGTACTTTGAATATTTCCTATAATTCTTATTTTTTATCTATATGTTTGATAAAATTGGCAATTTTGGGTCTTAAGGTCAGAAATTTTTACTGAAGTATACTTACATAGTACTTAACATGAAACCAAAATATTAGAAACATTTCAAGTCTCAATTTTAGATTCTGAGCGAAGTGATATGAAATTATATATTATATTATATTCTTGCGAATATCAAGTTTATATGTCTTTTAGATTCTGAGCGAAGCGAAGAATGTATTGGTTTTACAATGATGTGTGATTTTTTTTTGTTTTTTTTTTTTTTTTTTTTTTTTTATTCTGAAGACATTTTTACTACCCGAAATAATGCTCCGATTATCACGAATAGGGTATGTTTCCGGTAGCAAAGTGGATCTAGTTGGTACTTTATTTAGGTCATTTTTTGAATTTCTCAAAATTGACCCTAAGCGGTAGAAAAAACTTGGAAAAAATGACGAAAAAGCGGCATTTTTCACGAAAAATGAAATTTTGACAAATTCAATTTCTATATTTCACGATAACTCAGGCAATTTTTAAGATAGCGACCTGAAAATTTTTTTGGGTGTTCACATAGCTATTATACATATGTGGTAAAATTTTGGAACCGTTATGTTAATTTTTCTACAAAATATTAGACTTTGAATATTTCGTAAAATTCACGTTTTTACGTATATAATGTTTGATAAAATTGGCAATTTTGGGTATTTTGGTCTGAAAATTTTACTCAAGTATACTTACATATTACTTAACATCATACTAAAATATTATAAAAATCCATTGTCAAAATTTTTTTTTATAGCCGTTTTAAGTTGATATTTTTAGGAAAACGAAAATCTTAGAATCCATACATATAAATAAATATTCTGAAAACACTTTTACTACCCGAAATAACGCTTCGATTTTCACGAATAGCGAGTTTCAGATGTAAAAGTGGATGTAGATGGTACTTTATTTAGGTCATTTTTCGAATTTCTCAAAATTTACTATAAGCGGTAGAAAAAACTTCGAAAAAATGACGAAAAAACGGCATTTTTCACGAAAAATGAAATTTTGACGAATTCAATTTCTACATTTCACGATAACTCAGGCAATTTTTTAGATAGAGACCTGAAATTTTTTTTGAAGGTTCACATAGCTATTATATATATGTGGTAAAATTTTGGAACCGTTTTTTAAATTTTTCTACAAAATATTGAACATTGAATATTTCGTAAAATTCTCGTTTTTACGTATATAATGTTTGATAAAATTGTCAATTTTTGGTATTAAGGTCTGAAAATTTTATTGAAGTATACTTACATATTAATTAACATCATACTAAAATATTAGAAAAATCCCTAATCTAAATTTTTTTTTATAGCTGTTTTAAGTTGATATTTTTAGTTCAAACGAAAATTATAATCTGACTGAACTTCGCTCAGAATCGTTTTTTCGAATGCAATGGTTTATCATTGCATTCAAATTATAAATAAAATTAAACGCTATGGTTCGCACACCTGTATCCTGTGCGGCAGGAGTATCAGCTCATCTTTTTTTTTTTTTAATTATGAAGACAATTTTACTACCGAAATAATGCTCCGATATTCACGAATAGCATATGTTTTTCCGGTTCAAAAGTGAATGTTGTTGGTACTTATTTAGGTCATTTTTCAAATTTCTCAAAATTGACCCTATGCGACAGAAAAAACGACGAAAGAATGATGAAATATATTATAATTAATGTAATATATTAATCAATACATACATTATCTGACTGAACTTCGCTCAGAACTGTTTTTTCAAATGCTATGGTTTATCATTGCATTCAAATTCTAATTTAAATTAAACACTATGATTTACACACCTATATCCCTGCAGCAGGAGTATCAGCTCGTCTTTTCTTATTTCATTTCAATACTTTTACAATAATGATTAATAAAAAAGACAAACAGTTTTATTGAAGCATATTTACATACATATTGGTTAACTTAGTTCTGAAATATTAGAAAAAGCTCAAGTATCATTTTTATTTTATAGGTGATTATAATTTTAAAAAAAATTTAATAATCAATATGCAAATTATTTATTTGGATTCTTTTTATTATATTTTAATCTTTTACAATAATGTTAAATAAAATTGATAAAAATTGTAGAAATTTGTTGAAAATTTTATTGAAACTCAAAATACATATTACTCAATAGTTAGTATAACTCAGTTCCATATAATTTTGAATATTACAATTACAATTAGAATTATTTTTTTATTTTTATTTTATTTTATTTTATTTCATTTTGATTTGCTTTTTAAAGGATATAAGGTAAAGCTGATACTGTTGTGGAAGGGATACAGACCTAAGTATTGGATTTTGATTTAAATTTGAATACAATGATAAATCATTACATTCGAAAAACAATTCTGAGCGAAGAACTGTCAGATTTGGGTATTTAGGTAACTCATTTTAGAGGTTTATTGGTGCATATATTAAAACATAGAGACTGTGAAGTGAAAAATTTTAATCAAAACATTATGTTATGTGATGAACTTCACTCAAAATCATATTTCCGAATGTAATAATTTAACATTGCATTCAATTTTTATTCAAAATTTAACATTTTCCATTTTAGATCAGTATCCCCTCCATAGCAGCTTTTTATTTTATAAAATAAAAAATATTTTAAATATTTTTCTTATGTGGTTATAACTTAAAATTACAGAATGGCAACGATTGGCTGGTACTGGCCGTCGTCGAACTCAACAAAGACGTAAAAGACATCAAAGGCCTACTGGTCCAGGTGGAATGTGTCGTACATCCTCATTTTCATCAGTTACTGATTCTAGCATGTCATTAAATATAATTACTGTAACATTAAATATGGATTCTGTAAATTTTTTGGGAATATCTATTGTTGGTCAGAGTAATAATGGTGGAGATGGAGGGATTTATGTTGGTTCTATCATGAAAGGGTAAGTTTTGATATTTAAATTATATATGTAGAGTTAAATAAATTAAATTATTAATTAGTTAATTAATATCATCAAGGAAGGTGATGAATGATGATGAATATAAATTTGGAATATTTTTGTTTGGAACAATAGTAAGTTGGAAATTCATAACATGTCAGAAATTTCAAGTTGGAATAATATTTTCTAGGAATAATAATTTATTGGAATAATTTTAATAAGAGTATTATAGAATATATATTTTTTTTTTTAATTCAGAAATTTTAAATTGATATTTTGATAAGCGTATTATTATTTGTTATCTTATTTATTTATAAATTTAATCGTGTATTTTATATGCTAATGGTTATCATGGCATACACCCAGAAAAGACAAATACTATATAGATTTAGATCACATTTTAGATACACTAATCTTTCTAATATTCATGGATTCAATGTTTGTGTAATCATATTCTTATTTTGATCTTTTTTTAAAGCATAATACATTTTTATCATTCCCTTTTTACAATCCAACATGGTATTTTACAACAAATGAGGGATATTTTTGATTTGTAAATCAAAATTGAAGAGCACAGCAACGAGTGCCACCAACTTGGTCTATCTAATAATAATTATCAAATATAAATGTTTTATTAATATAAAATAATAATGAGATTTAAATAAATGTACAATAATCATAGAATAATAACTGTACGATAATAATATACTAATTAGTTTTCGGATGTGTGATGGTTCAATGAAAAAGTTTTCCAACCAAATACTGTTCCATAAGATTATTATTCTGAAAAATGTTTTCTATTAAGTACTTTTCAAATTTATATAGTCATCCATGTATGAAAAAATGCATCTGAATATAAAACATAAATGTGATTTAATTTTTAGGGTACAAGGTATGACAATTAAATAACAAGAATTTTTTTCTAATGCCTTAGTGGTAACACTTAATATCTTGAAAATTATATTATTTTGTTTAATGTTCACAAATGTATACACAAATACAGTCTAATAATGTAGTCTACCAAATTTGACAGTGATCAATATTAGATTTTGTGTTCTACAAATTTTTAATAATGGGTAAAGTTAATACGAAAAACAAGCAACAAATTGTTATTCAGTTTTCCATGAAATCTGGTGAAAAATCAAGGATGGATAAATTTGATGATCACGGCAATTGAAACTTTGGTGGATGTATTAATATAACCCTAAAAATCGTCGATAGAGAAATGAGTGGTTTAAAGAGAGGGAAGAGCATTTCACAAAAGCCCTCATATCTTGAAACCAAATCAAGAGTATTCATACAGACACACAAAGTTTCTTTGATATTAGGATAATTCACAGAGAATTTCTTCCATGGAGTTAAACAACAGTAATAATAGTGTTTCAGATTTGAAATTTTAAAACATAGTGTCATTGAGTTTCTTGTATGAGGCCGGAATTAGAAAAATATGGTTGAATTTTTTATCATAACATTGCGTTTGCTCACACATCATTAAAAGTTCTATAGTTTTTAGCCACTAGGAATATTACTGCACTCTCCCACCCCTCATACAGACTTGATCTGACACCACTGAACTTATGGCACTTCCCAAAATTAAAATATCAATGGAATGACGTCACTTGAGGTTTTGGAGGACAATAAATGTGTGTAAACATTGGATTCGAAGAGTATAACTATTGGAAACATCCAGGGGTGTTCCCAGAAATGAGAAGAACACTGAAATAAGTGCATTTGATTTGGGGGAGAGTACTGTGAGGATAATAGTGTATAAATTAATTAAATAAAATAGAAAATGAATGTTTTAAAATTTAATATTCTTGTTATTTAATTGTAAACGTCGTATGATGTTATATACTTCTTTATTCAAATTATATTTTTTATTAATTCTTATATTATATTATATTAATATTTTAATTTTAGTGGTGCAGTTGCTTTGGATGGAAGAATTGAACCAGGTGATATGATACTACAAGTCAATGATATAAATTTTGAAAATATGTCAAATGATCAAGCTGTTCGAGTATTACGAGAGGTTGTACAAACACCAGGGTAAATATTAAATTAATTATATTTTTTATGAAAATTTATTAATACCGTTAACAATTATTATTATTCAAATTCTGTAATTCTATATTTAGGCCAATTAAATTAGTAGTTGCAAAATGTTGGGATCCAAATCCAAAATCATATTTTACCATTCCACGAACTGAACCAGTTCGACCAATTGATCCTGGTGCATGGGTAGCTCATACCGCTGCAATGCGAGGTACTATTAAAGTTTTCATTATTAATTATTGATATATAAATTATTTATGTTTCAGGTGATACATATCCTCTTCGGCCACCATCAGTTTCAACAGTTACATCTACTAGTTCTTCTCTAGTATCTACTATGGCAGAAACAGAAAGTATGTTAATGTTTAAATTGTGATAATGTATAAATTATTATATAAAATACATTTTATTTTTATAGTAAATGCTGGTTCGCCTAGTACATTTAAAGATCTTCAGTTGGATATTCGTAACACTGATATGCTTAGTATAGTTAGAGCTATGGCTAGACTTGACTCTGGTTTAGAGATTAGGGATAGAATGTGGCTCAAAATTGTAATACCAAATTCTTTTATTGGTAAAATTATAAAAAGTTGTATTATATTTCTTATTAAATAAAAAATATTGAATTCTAGGTGTTGATGTAGTTGAATGGTTGGAGACACATGTTGATGGATTCCAAGATCGTAGAGAAGCAAGGAAATATGCATCACACATGTTGAAAGCTGGTTATATCAAACATACAGTTAATAAAACTACATTTTCTGAACAATGTTATTATGTATTTGGTGATTTACTTTCTGCGGGTAAATTTCAAAAATTTTTATTTTGCATTGATAATCTTTGTTTTATAACAGAAATTCCTACGCCTGGCTGTTACTTCCCTTCACAACCTATCTGACCGTCGCCATCAGGCTAACCTTAATTTCTTATCAAATATTCTTTCTGGTCATATCGATTGTCCACCTTTACTTTCCCTAATTAATTTTAAAATACCAACTCGCCCAAATCGCTCTTACACAAATTTCTAAATTCCGTTTTCACATACATTTGTATGTGAAAATTGGTAATTTTACCAGTCTAACTCTCCATTTTTCCGTCTTATGCATATTGCCAATGATTTCACCTTTTTCTTATTAATTTAACAAGAGATTATATCATATTGTTTAAATTAATTAATGCTCTTACATTTTGTTTTTGTTCTTTGCCAATTATTTATATATATTATATATACAAAGTCCGAATTTGTATACTTCATGATTTGTACAACGATTTTTGTACATTTCCCAAAGTTATTTGTTATACAAAATAGATACTTGTACAAATCACATTGTATATTTCACAAATTGTACAAGAATTGTTGTACAAATCGCGAAGTGTATATTATTTTTGTTGTATAAAGTAGATACTTCAAAATAACTAATATATTATAATAGATATTCCAAAAACGAATAAGTACAAAAAAAAAAAAAAAATTGTTTACATAGAATATATTATTTTAAATTAAATATCAGAGGTATAAATGTATAATATACTATTATAAATCAATTAATAGTTAAAATAATAATATAGTTATAGTAAAAATGAAAATAATAATTGTAAAACACAAATGTATTAAATAAAAGTATAGTTAAAATAGTTAAATAGTCAAGTTTGTAAAATTAAAATCGGTAATAATTTGGGTCATTTTGCTGCAATAATCAATATTAGTCCATTGTTTATTAATTTAGTATAACAGAATTCCAAAAAAATACATATTAAAATTAATCCAAGTTGCAAATTCGAAAGAATCGCTATATGAAGGACAGGGATTTCTTAAATGTTTATGTGTCAAAAAAAGTATTAATAATAAATGCATTTGTAAAAGAAAAAAATATGCAATTCTAGATGCTACAATTCAATGCCCTGTCAAAATAAATAATACATTTTTTTTTCTAATAATTTACTTTTAAATAAAATTTTCAAAATTAATAATAATATATAATGTAAACCAATGATTTTTAATTTATAAACTCGTAATTTTAGTATATTATACATTTATACCTCTGATATATCATTTAAAATAATATATACTATGTAAACTAATTTTTTTTTTTTTGTACTTATTTGTTTTAGGAGTACCTATTATAATATATTAGTTATTTTGAAGTATCTACTTTATACAATAAAAATAATATACACTTCACGATTTGTATAAATAATTCTTGTACAATTTGCAAAATGTACAACGTGATTTGTACAAAGTATCTACTTTGTACAACAAATATATACATTTCTGGAAATGTACAAAAATCATTGTACAAATCGCGAAGTGTACAAATTTGAACTTTGTATATAACATATATATAAATATATGTATTATTATTTTTTCTCCTACCATCATGTTAATTGCCGTTTGGCGTATAAATATATAAATAAATAACTTACTGTGATTTGTATTATTGCCTGTTAATAAATAAATATTATGATGTTAAATAAAATAATTATTGTAGGTTTGGAACAAATTAAACTTGAGAGTGATCCAATTGATAATGCAGGTGTTACTAGTCGTGGTGCATGGGATATGCCATATTCTGGAACTTTTAATCCTAATTCTTCACCAATGCCATTTAATTACCCTGGTGAACCTCCACGTTATTTGTTTGATAAAGACGAAAGTGGATCAGGTAATATATTATATTAATAAATATAATTATATTAGTAAAATATTAATCAATAGTATTCATTATTTTTAAACATAAAATAAGAAAAACTTTAATATGTTTTTATAATTGTAAATTAGAATTGGAGATAGTAAGATTAATATCAAAAATATATTTAAAAAGAAAAGAGAAAGACTGAAAAGTGAGTAATTGAATGCGACGTGGAGAGTGATATGAAGTTGCTTGTTGCAAATAAGGAGTATAGGTTAAATAATGAGATTAATTTAAATTGAATTTTGAAATGAAATGTGACCAACTAGAGTTGATTCAAGACTAATAGTACTAACTAAATATCAAATATTTAAATAAAATATGCTTATACTTAAAATTCATATACTAAAAATCTAATTACGAATATATATATTTGATATCAAATTATATAAGTATATTAAAATTATTGGTAATTTTAGTCACTCATTTACTGTCTCTCAAATAGTGATGATAATACTTTTAACTTAAAATGAAATAAAAACAAAATTATTTTAATTTGTTTTTTGGTCTTGAATTATAATAATTATATTATTAATTTTAGGTGGTAGTAGATCTGGATCAGATGTAATGAAGCAAAATATGATAGGAATTGCTATGAGTGAACATAGTGTTGGCACAGCTCAACAAAATCCAATTGTTGCATCATCATCTGTAGATAAATCTAGTGATTCTGAAAAATCTCAAGTGATGGTTCCACCAAATGTACCTGCTGATTTATCAGCTAGTCAGCAGTCATTCCGCATGGCTATGGGAAATCCTTGCGAGTTTTTTGTAGATGTAATGTAAATATTGTTTGCTAACAAAACCATAGAAGTTAAATAAATTGTAACATAATTTGAAAATGTATATAATATAATGCTAGTTTCAACTCTCTTTTAAATTTTTCATTAGTGACTACAGAATTATTTTCCAGCCAGAAATGTATAAAAGATGTATTATTATAATTGTTTATTATTTTTATGTTTTAGTTATAATTGTTTTTATTATTATTTTTTAGTTGATCTATTTGAATAATTTTTAAAATTAATAAAAATTATAATATTTAGAAATTTAACATATGCATAGACAAACATTTTAATACTTTAAAGAAATTTTCTTATTAAATTTATTTGATGTATTTGTCCAATGTCTTTTATTTATATTATGTTTATTTTTTGTAACAAAAACATAATTTAATTATTCTTAAAAATCATTTATAAATGACAATTCAAACACTATAATTATTAAAAAAAAGTTTTTATTAATCTTTAAAATTTTTATTTTATTTAGTATTTTGTATATTATACAATAATGAAATATTGAAGAAATAATATTTTTACCATTTACATAATGTAGAATTAATAACATAAACTTTTTTTTTCTTTAAAACTTTAAAAAAGTTAATTTTACTCTTACTTTTTTTAACAATATTACATAAAAATTAGAGATTGGGGTAATATTTAATACTTTATGATTCAAAATACATTATATATTTTATTGTAAGAATACTAAAAATTGTCATTTATGGATTCTATTTAATCGCTTAATTAACTGTTGTTTATTATACAAAGTAAATAAATATAGGAACTGGTTATTAATACAATTAAGTATATTTCATATATAAACCATTTTTATGTACTAAAATTAATTTTATATTTTTATTTTCTCCATATTATTTATTTATATAAAAAAATTATTTGTCAATCTGTTTTTATGTAATACAAAGCAAATGTATTCTAATAACATTTTATTTAAATAATGTTATACATTTATTATAAATGTTTAAATTTAAATAGTTTCATTTGATAAAATTTATTTTAATTTTCTTCTTTTTTGCTATCATATATTTTTATTTTTATTCAGATTGTTTTTATTATATACAAAACTAAATATTGTAATTCCAGATTTAATTATGATAATGATTTTAAAATTTTTTATTATTACTTTTTTTATGCGTAACATATTTTTACGATTCTTTAATAAAAACAAAAATTACATTTAAATTACAAATTTGATGAAAGTAAAACTAGTCAAATTGTTTACATTTCATATTAATTATAATATGGTACATACATTTTTTTTTTTATATCTATTATCACTTATTAACTTAACCTCTATCTTGTCGTTTATATATTAGTAAAATCTTAATAATTTTTTTTATTTATTTTTTTTTTTGTTAGAATTTAAGTTTTTAATGCTTATTATACTGTTACAACACAAGACTGTGATAAAATAACCCAAACTCAGTTTTTCAATTTGGTTAATTGCTTTATTTTTATGTTTATATATACGTTTTCCGATAAGAAAGCATCTTTTTTTTGTTTTTTGATACAGGGTAAGAATTATCAATGTATACGTTGTGTGTTTTATGGTGGTATAACATTATATTATTATGCTTTTAACATTTTATTATATTTTTTTATTTTAAGTATTAACATTGAAAATAAGTTAATAACTGTTGCATGCCAAATTATTATTTATTACTATCTGAGTGAATTAATTTTTTTGTAATAATTGTAATATGTTTAACAAATCTTCTGTATGTAGCCAAGTCAAGACTTATCAAATAAATGTAGACTAAACCAATGAAATATAAATATTGTACTTGTTTTATTTAATTTTAAAATCCTTATTTAAACATTTTGATTTTGAATTTTTTTTAATAAAGTGATGACAGGGAGTATAAAGAAACATTGGATTATAGATCTAAAATATTGTTAATGATTCATTGGAATTTTATTAAATTATTTTTATTTAGGTACTTAAATAAACTACTGGGAAATTATAAAAGTAATAAAAATCAATTCAATTCAAAATCTGTATTTTTTTATGATAATGATACTAGATATGATTTTATAAAGGTTTGATTCCTTATTTTGTTATGAATTTAACAGTTTGAATATATGAATCATATATAATCAAGGTGTCTTAATAACTAACTGTTCTACTTAAATCAATTGTTTTGTTATAAAATCGTTGTCCTTGTTTATGTGTGGGGGCAATCAAGGATTTCTTTTACTATTAAAATTAAACTGATATAGTTATTAATTGAATAGTTAGTTTTATATTGTTGCTATTTGATTAATTTACATATTCAGAGTAAATATGAATGATAATAGTTGTGCTGTTGATGGTGAGTATAGGAGTTGAGAATATAATTTTTTATCTAATTTCTATTTGGATTTTTTACATTTAGCATTACCATTTGAGCATTTTAAATGTAAATATGATCAATTTCCTGAAGGATTTATGTTTGGGACATCTTCTTCAGCTTATCAAATTGAGGGTGCATGGAACTGTGAAGGTACCTATATTTATTTTTCATTACAAAAATACAATAGGTAGGTTATTACTTACTACCTTATGAACCATTTAATAATTTTTTTTTCTGTAGTTTATAGCTTATTAAAAAAAATAATTAGATTCTTACTAGCAATTGTATGAAGATTATTTTTTTACTCTGAATTTACAAATTTAAATTATATATAGGTATAAAAAATATGTACTTATACTTCATAAAAATTACCTAACTTAACGTAAATAATGTAAAAACAGTTTCCTCCAGATCATTCTTTTAAACATGAAAAAAAAGTATTATGATCTAAGCCTAAGTAACAGAAGAATTTGACTGTTCTTAATAGGTAGGGGTTTTTATTTTAATATAAGTACCTATCTAAAATCTTTAAATTGTATACAGAGTAGGTAATGACTGAGTGGTGATCACTAATCAGTATAATATAATTATAATACCTATATTATAATCATCATAATTCATAATAAATTAATAATTTAATAGTTAATAATAGTAATTTAATAAGTTAAAAATTTTAATGTACACTAATACATAATTATAAATTTAGGTTAATGATTTATTAAAAGTGATTATGATTAATTACCTAGAGGTAGATACAACAAGTTTTTGGACTACTTATAACGTATAAACAATTGTATAGCTCAATTTCGTGAATTTTTTCATTTTTATAAATATAATATTATTTTATTTTAATATACAAATAAAAATATTATAATAAAATTAATAATATATAAAAATAAAACACAAATATTGTATAAATATTTTATTATGTAAATCAGCTATTGGCATAAATTTGTGATATTATTTGTCGAAGGAAAAACTGAAAGCATATGGGATCGAGTAGTCCACAGTAAGCAAGAATTATTTGTAGATGCTTCGGAATCGAAAGAAACGAATGATTTGAATAATACTGAAATCGATGAAAAGAAATTTACATATGTATCAAAAGGAATTCCTGTTTATAAAGTCAAATATAAACAAGTTCGAGGTGTAGCTATTACTGGCGATGTAGCTTGTAATAGTTATTATAAAGTGGACGAAGATGTCAGTCTTCTAAAAGAACTTGGAGTTCGTATATTTATTATATTATTAAATATATAAATATTAAATAGATAAATTATTAGTAACCTATTGCAATTAGTATAAGTACATGCTTTATTTACCACGACCTTGAAGCATATATCCTAATAGGTAGGTACCAATATACCTAATAGGACTAAGACCATGCTATTTACCTAGGTATAAATAGTTGACTATAGTTTGGTTATTTCAAACAAATTTATAATAAAAGATGAGCTGATACTCCTGCCGCACAGGATACAGGTGTGCGAACCATAGCGTTTAATTTTATTTATAATTTGAATGCAATGATAAACCATTGCATTCGAAAAAACGATTCTGAGCGAAGTTCAGTCAGATTATAATTTTCGTTTGAACTAAAAATATCAACTTAAAACAGCTATAAAAAAAAATTTAGATTAGGGATTTTTCTAATATTTTAGTATGATGTTAATTAATATGTAAGTATACTTCAATAAAATTTTCAGACCTTAATACCAAAAATTGACAATTTTATCAAACATTATATACGTAAAAACGAGAATTTTACGAAATATTCAATGTTCAATATTTTGTAGAAAAATTTAAAAAACGGTTCCAAAATTTTACCACATATATATAATAGCTATGTGAACCTTCAAAAAAAATTTCAGGTCTCTATCTAAAAAATTGCCTGAGTTATCGTGAAATGTAGAAATTGAATTCGTCAAAATTTCAAATGCCGTTTTTTCGTCATTTTTTTCGAAGTTTTTTCTACCGCTTATAGTAAATTTTGAGAAATTCGAAAAATGACCTAAATAAAGTACCATCTACATCCACTTTTACATCTGAAACTCGCTATTCGTGAAAATCGAAGCGTTATTTCGGGTAGTAAAAGTGTTTTCAGAATATTTATTTATATGTATGGATTCTAAGATTTTCGTTTTCCTAAAAATATCAACTTAAAACGGCTATAAAAAAAAATTTTGACAATGGATTTTTATAATATTTTAGTATGATGTTAAGTAATATGTAAGTATACTTGAGTAAAATTTTCAGACCAAAATACCCAAAATTGCCAATTTTATCAAACATTATATACGTAAAAACGTGAATTTTACGAAATATTCAAAGTCTAATATTTTGTAGAAAAATTAACATAACGGTTCCAAAATTTTACCACATATGTATAATAGCTATGTAAACACCCAAAAAAAATTTCAGGTCGCTATCTTAAAAATTGCCTGAGTTATCGTGAAATATAGAAATTGAATTTGTCAAAATTTCATTTTTCGTGAAAAATGCCGCTTTTTCGTCATTTTTTCCAAGTTTTTTCTACCGCTTAGGGTCAATTTTGAGAAATTCAAAAAATGACCTAAATAAAGTACCAACTAGATCCACTTTGCTACCGGAAACATACCCTATTCGTGATAATCGGAGCATTATTTCGGGTAGTAAAAATGTCTTCAGAATAAAAAAAAAAATCACACATCATTGTAAAACCAATACATTCTTCGCTTCGCTCAGAATCTAAAACATGAACAAAAATTATATGAATTATAAAATAATGTAGAGTAAATAATATATATTTAGTTTAATGTTTTACATTTTTTTTTTTTCATGACATTGTGTGGTATTGTGATTCAATTTGATGTCTAGATTTTTAAAAATAAAATATTGCTAGGTACCTATTTTAATTTTAAATAAATTTAAAAATTTAATGTACCTAGGTAATTAATATAAATTCATAGAAGTTCATAAACTGATTAAAATATAGAATAATGATAAACAATTTAGGTACCTAATATAATATAATTATATTTTTGTTTTGATTTTATATCTGAAAACACTTTTACTACCAGAAATAATGCTTCGATTTTTACGAATAACAAGTTTCCGGTTGGTAGGTACTTTATTAAAATATATTACATTAGATTAAATTTTCTTGCTTTATGTTTGGAAAGTTAATTTATTATTTCGTTGTAAATTGTAATCTATTTTCGAAGCAATATCTTTTTTAATTGATAATATAGCAAGTAAAGTTAACCTTTCTTGTGTCATTGATGTTCTTAAATAAGACTTTATCAATTTTAATTTAGAAAAAGGATCTTTCTGCACTGGCTACAGT
This sequence comes from Tetraneura akinire, assembly GCA_021307375.1. NCBI lineage: Eukaryota > Metazoa > Arthropoda > Insecta > Hemiptera > Aphididae > Tetraneura > Tetraneura akinire. The sequence continues at coordinate 3,809,677 of JAIUCT010000028.1, forward strand.
TATGAGTATAATAAGCAATATTCTATATTATGCTATAGTAGCATTAGGAAATGGATTCTTAAGATCTTTCATAAATTGTAATAGGTACTTTAAAAATCAATATCATTAGGCATTTCTAGTCTAAGAATTTTTAATTCGGAAAGAAGTTCTGCTCCATCAATATCATGTTTATCATTATCCCTCAAATGAATATCCAAATCAAAACAACATTTCAACAGGTCATTTTCACTTATATTACGTAATTTTTCGGGAGAATACAATAATCCAAACAAATTTGAATACTCCTCAAATTTTTGAAAACCTAATTCTATAGATTGTATAGCAGTATTTGCAATTTGATAAAAGTATTCAATTTCAAATGTTTCTTTCGGTGATCTTTGTAAATTAATTGGTTCGTTGTTCTGTTCATAATTAAACATTCGTTAATCGTTTTCTTTTTATTATTCTCGTCTCTATAAATATTATATATTAATAAGTACTTTAATACTTTAATAAGTAGATATTAATATTAATATATTATAATATTAGTATACGACATAATATTCAATTTTAAATCTAATTTTCACAAGCCTAAAATTTTAAACTATATTTATATAATATATAATATATCTAATAAGTATTATTACAGAATAAATGAAATTTCATTTATTCTGTGGTATTATAATCGCGAGGCCCAAATATTAAAATACAAGCGCGAGGCCTGGAGCAAGTGCCCCGTTTGCCCCAGTGGCGTGCCCAGCGGGTAGGCCTGGTAGACCCGGGCCTACCCTACTTTTACATCATAATCTAAATTTTAATAAAATATAATTTTACTAAAAAGTATGTATAATATAATGTAAGAAATAATTATACTATTATAGAAATATAATTTTCATATACCTCTGATAAATATAGTATGCAAAATTAATTTTATTTCTATTTTTATTTAATAATTTTTATACTATTATTATACTCGTGCCGAAGTTGACTGGGATACATAATAATATATATTATATACCCCACACGACTAACGGCGTTACTTTTGGGTCAATTTTATAATATTACGGTGATATTTATTTTAGCTTTTTACTAGGTATTTGGTTGACACAAACCTATAATTTATGGTTTAATTATAGTTTATTTGTTCTAACGTTGGAATTCGAATGTGAAATTGATCTATTTTTAGAATAATAATTTCTGTTTATTATGATTGACATACAATATAACCATATATAATATGTAACTATAATAAATTAATAACTAATAAGGTAATATAACGTTATTTTTTTAAGTGAAGATTAAGTATTATCTATATAATTTTTTTTTATTCAAATAAATTAAACTTCGAGAATTATTATTTGAAGGTTTTAATTGTTTTTATAATGTGAGATTGAGATAATAGCAATTAAGTTTGTTAAATTTTTATTTTTTTTTTTAAATTAAAATACAAATGTCCTTATTTTATAATACATACAATACAGTGATAATAATTTTTATAAATTATTAATATTATTTAAAATTACCATGGTATTTCAAAGTATGAAAAAATGAAAAAACAGAAAAAAGTTTTATTTGAACTATTTATAACACTAAATGAATTTGTGGTACAATTATACCCCGCGCGACAACTGACGTTACAAAATATCGCGCGACTAACGAAGTAGGTATATAATTATATTAATATACTCATACGATGGTCGTAATCACCCGATAATTATCACTGAGCAACAGTATTATTTTAATATTTTTATAATGAATATAATATACGATATACGAATTTAGTATTATCGATGTATTATTGTTTGTGTCTAGTTACTCGTAACAAAAGATCCTACAAAAATTATTATAGATGAGTTTGCAAAATTAAAAAATAGAAGAGTGCAATTCATTAAATAAATAAATCAAATATTTAACAATTAACATTAATAATTTAATACACATTCTGTTTTATTATAATTATTAAATAAACGAAATTTTCATTTTTTACCTAATATAGATAGTTATTACTTATTATTGTAATATGTAAAACTTATTTTAAATTGAGCCTGTCCTAAAGTTTGTTCCTGGGCACGCTATATTTAAATTATATAAATATTTGTATGTATTTTGTCGATGTTAATGTAGGTACAATCATATCGTTTTTCATTAAGTTGGTCTCGTATTTTACCAAGAGGTGATGATAGCTACGTAAATCCAGCTGGTGTAAAATATTATAATCGACTTATTGATAAGTTATTGGAAAGTAATATAACACCCATTGTAAGTATTTAAATTTATTTTTTTTAATAAATAATAAATAATATTATTAGAAGATATTTATTACCTGTTCACTGTTTAAATAAAAAAAACAAATTAACAAATTGTACTGCAGTAAGTAAGTATAATTAGATCTACAAATAATATTAATTTTTATTTGTTAACATAAAGATTATATTAATAAACTTTCTTTAAAACATAAAAATAATATTATAATATCTATTTTTATATTTTGGGTGTGTTAGCAGTTAGCAGCATTAGAACCATCCCATCATACATACCGCTTTTCATTCATCTCGGTCAGCTGCTCGCGCCTTCCAATCACTTCCCCCTCATAGATCTTCCTCATCATTCTTCACTACACCTTCCCATCTTATTCTTGGTTTTCCAATGGGAATTTTTCCTATAGGGTTCTTTTCTAGCACTGTACGGATTAATAGGTTTTGGTTTTTCCAGGCGTGTCTTGCCCATTGTAGTCTCTTATTTATTATTGCTTCAATGATGTTTAGTTTTTAGTATAGTGATTTTAGTTCCTTGTTTTTCCTTAATCTCTAGTCATTAGTTACACTATCCTATAATACAAGTCTAAAAATTCTTCTCAGAATTTTCCTTTCAATAAATGAGGAGTCCCATCGGTTTTTCGAATTACCCAAGTTTCTGCTCCATATGTAACAATAATTGGTCTTATCAAGGTGGTATATAATTGTTTCTTTAAATCTCATGACAGGAATCGAGTTTCTAACAGTTTTGATAGTCCGAAAAAAACATTTGTTACCAGCCTGAAATCTCGCTTCTATTTCCTTTATTGTCTCATTATTTTCTATTACAATCGTCCCCAGGTACTTGAACTGATCCACTCTACCAAAATTATACTGATTTATATTTAAGGAGAGGCTTAATCTAACATTGTTCTGTCTCCTTACCACCATATATTTAGTATTCTCCTCATTGATGAGTAAACCCATTTTTACTGATGACTTAAAAAAAAGTCGCATTAAAAAATTATAGATTAAAAAATCGTCTGAATATAATTATTAATATTATAATTTCTATAATGTAGGTACAATAACAATTTTCAGTTAGAATAATTTAATCAACTTTTTAAAAATGTGTCTAATATTGTAGGTCACGATTTATCATTGGGATTTACCTCAATCAATTCAAGATTTGGGCGGGTGGTGTAATAAATATATAATAGAGTTTTTTACTCGTTACGTTCGATTTGTTTTCAATACATTTGGTGATCGTGTGGGTGAAACATATATTATTATTATATTAATTATATATATTTTTATTTATATTCTTTGTATAGTAATGCGTATGTATAATATATTCATATTATGTTTGAAGATAAAATATTGGATAACTATCAACGAACCTTACTTGGTATCAGAGAGTTATGGAAATGAAAGTGCAGGTGCTCCAGCATTAAATAGAAGTGGTTTTGGCGATTATTTGGCTATACATCATACGATACTGGCACACGCAACTGCATATCATTTATACAATCGAGAATTTAGATCATTTCAAAAGGGTAAATAATTTAATTAATTAAAATTATGCATTATTCTTATTTTTTATAAATAACATTATAATTTGTATTAAATATTAGCAAGTACTAAGTACTTAACTTAAGTGTTAAGTACTTGTTTAGTATTGCTTAGTAGTTACCCCCCATATATATACTCGTATATATATATATATATATATATATATATAAATGTATATATATAATATTATTATTTAAAAATTAAAACTAATATTTAATTATGATTTGATTAGGCATATAAAAAATTTAAAAATATGAATTTTTATATTTTTTTTATTGTTTTATTAACTTATTTATACAAAATTTAGTGAAATTCTATTTAATAAAATTATAATAATATAAATACTATAACATTTTTTTTTTTTTTATAGATCGGGAGCTTTCACGACTTACCCTCTTTAAATAAGTTTTTTGTATAGTTGAAGCACTCTTAAAAAATATATTAAATTACAATAATGACCCAACTTGGAAGTGATAGGGACTGAGATTTAAAATAATGATTTAGCACTAAAACAAAAAATAAAAAAAATTAAGATATAATAATTATTAGTATCTATGTATATTGAAAAATATATCCTCTTCTAAAATTATAGCATTGGCTGTGTTCATATGTGTTATAAAATTTAATGACAATAAAATATTATATAAGTTAGTATTAAAAAATAATAAAGGTACATGAATGAGATATTTCTTCCACCAAGCACCAGTCACCATCATTTGCTTTTTTATACTTTTATTTTCAAATTACCTATTTTTTATGCAGTTTTTCAAATATTTTAATTAATACTATTTATTTATACATTTTTAATGTAAAATTTTTTCCATCTAAATATAAACATTTAAAATTAAAATAATATTGGTGTAAACAATACACATAGTACAGTTATACAATATTAATACGAGTATATATATATATATATTATATATATTATCTTAAATTATTATAATTATAAATACGAGTAATTCAAAAATATTTACTAAATATTGATATTATATTAATATTTGATAGGTCAAATAGGGATAAGTTTAAATCTGGAATGGCATTATCCCAAAAATGTTAATTCGTTAGAAGATCATTATGCTGCTCATCGAGCTCGTATGTGGCAATTTGGAATATTTGCCCATCCGTTATTTTTCGGGGACTATCCGGAAGATATAAAACAAGGAGTTATGACAATTAATAAAATAAATGGAATAACGATCAATCGACTTTTAAATTTCAATGATAACGAAAAAAATTTAATCAGAGGTAATTTTATCTATTCTAAGGACTAAGGAGAAATAATATTATTTAGAGATAATTATTTTGTCATTGAAATAAAACAAAATTTAATGAAAACATTTAATTTTTTTCTTATTCATATAAATTAAGCAATATTTATTTATGATGCTATATTTATATCTACGAAGTTAATCTAATACCTAACTTAAACGTTTGTAGTTAGCAAGTTTTTTGACATAGTGATATTTCTTAAATTACTAAATATCTATCTATCTTCTGTGTTAACGTGTCGTTTAAAATAATTTTGTGCGTATTATGGATAATTTAGTTATGAATTCACAATTGTTAGCAGCATCGTATAAAATCGGGTTGAGCGACTATAACTGTTTAGTATCACTGGGCTGAATTCAGTTTTCTGTAACGTGTATTGTGTATAATTTATGTTATTTATAACTGATCATCTTAATTTTCGTAATTCTATTCGATACCTACGCCATATCCAAGTATAATTATGTTATTAATTATTATAGCTGAAAATTATTGGTCATTCACAAATTACGAATAGTAATAAACTAATAAAGTACCTATCTGTTATCATTCTTTCATTATAATTAGCAATTTGATATATAAGTTAGTGTTACTCTGGTATGTATGTAATAAATTATTGTGTGCCAGTAACGAGTAACAATTAGGGGTGTGTTAATTCCTTGGTATTATATAAAATATATTTTCCGTATCCCGTATGGTATTTTTCGAGTTCATATAATATTATATTTACATTTATACTTATTCTTTTTCACCTTTGTTATCCTGTCCAATATAATATGTTCATACTAAGTATCATGTATGTATGATATTTATGATTTGTTAAATGTATGTTTATAAGTAAATATAAGAAAATAAATAATTATAAAATATTTAAAAAAAATTTGATTAGAAATATTTAATAATCATGTGTGAACAAATATTTAGCAATTATAGTGGGATTGACATTATATCTACAGGTATATGTAAACAAATGTACGTATTTTTGTGGTGATTTTAAAACTCACCAACACCTCGTATCCTCCCTCTTAGGATAAAAAATACAATTATTTTTATAAATTATAGCCTTATAAAGTTATAACTTATAAGTTATAAGTAACAATATTGATTTATTAAAATATTATACACAATACACCTTTTGAAATATTATTATTATTATATTTTATATAGTATAATTTAAAATTTGTATAGTACATATTATTATTATTATTCATTGTTATATAGTTTATATTTCAAAATATAATAATAAATATAATTTTTCAAATGATATATTTAGGAACCTTGGATTTTTTGGGTATTAATCACTATTTTTCGGTTTACGCAACGAAGTTGCAAACAATTCAAGAGCAGTCAATTAAATTATTAGATTCTAATTTTGAATTATCATTAATTAAAGAATACCCAGATTCAAATCCGATGTGGATTAAAGTAATTTTTGCTCATCATAAACTTTAATTCAAAATTGTACTAAATATTATTATGGAAAATGCATTATATATTTAGGAAACTCCTAAAGGTATGCGAAATTTATTATGTTGGATAAGAGATACTTATGGAAATCCTAAAATTTTTATTACTGAAAATGGCGTTTCGGGGAAAGGACGAAATGAAAATGAAGATGCATTCATTAAAATTAGATATCATTATGTAAGTATTTAAAAAATATAAATTGTTGAGTGATTAAATTAATAAATTAACACTTATAATAGTAATTATTTATAGATAACAATAATTTTACTTATTATAAAGCATTTTAAGTATATACATATATATAATGAAATTTAATTTAATTGGTATTATTGTAATATTTTAGATTTTGAGCGAAGTGAAAAATGTATTAGTTTTATAATGATGTGTCTTCTTTTCTGTAGACACATTTTCGACCAGAAATTTTCCGATTTTCACGAATATAGTATATGTTTTCACCTTTTCGGTTAGAAAGTTGATGTAATTAGAGTACTTTATTTAGGTTATTTTTCGAATATTTCAAAATTGACCCTATGCAATAGGAAGAACGACCAATAAATGATGAAAAAACAGCATTTATCACGGAAATTTAAATATGAAAAACTACATGTATATTTCAATATTTCACGATAACTCGAGCAATTTTTAACATGAAAAACGTTATTTGGTGTTCAAATAGTTATTATATATACATGATGAAATTTTGGAACCGTTACTTTAATTTATCTACAAAATTGAATACTTCCTAAAATTCACGTTTTTCTCTATATAATATTTCATAAAATTGGCAATTTTGGGTTTTAAGTTTTGAAAATTTTACTGAAGTATACTCACATAGTCTATAGTCACATGTTATTTATTAACATATTACCAAAATATAATTAGAGAAATCACAAGTCTCAAATCTCAATTTTTTTTTAGTCTAAAAATGCATATAAGTAGGTATATTATTATTGTTATTTCTCAATACTTTTACAATAGTGATAAATAAAAAAGAAGAACTGATACAGTGATACTCCTGCAGCAGGGATATAGGTCATAAGAGTGCAAATCATAGTGGTTAATTTTAATTTTAATTAGAATTTTTAATGCAATGATAAACCATTGCATTCGAAAAAACGATTCTGAGCAAAGTTCAGTCAGATAATGTAGCTATTGATTAATACCTACTCGTATATTGCCGTTTTTTCGTCGATTTTTCTAACGCATAGGGTCAATGTTGAGAAATTCGAAAAATAACTCAAATAAAGTACCAAACAGTACTAACATAAAGTACAACATTCACTTTCCAACCGGAAACATACGGAAACATATGCTATTTGTGAAAATCGGAGCATTATTTTGTGTCTTCATACTTAAAAAAAAAAGAAGACACACGTCATTGTAAAACCAATACATTTTTGGCTTCGCACAGAATCTATTAGACAAAGACTTTTATTGAAGGTCTGATACTAAATACATATTACTTAAATCAGTTCAAAAATAATTTTGATTATTACAATTACGATTATTTTTTTTAATCATTACCTACATTCAAAAAACGAGTCTTAGCGAAATACTGTCATATTTGGTTATTTAAGTGACTCATTTAGGAGTTTTACTAGCATCTATATTGAACGTAGAGACTGGATGAATGTATAAATAATAAATTTTAATCAATAGGTACATAAATTATCTGATGAACTTCGCTCAAAATCGTTTTCGAATGTAATGATTTATCATTGCATTCAAATTTTAAACAGAATTTAATTCCATCTTCTATAGACCTGTAACACTTTCACAGCAGTATGAACTCTTCTTTTTTATTATTCAGATTTTAAAATATTAATGTATTTTGTTAGATAATCAAAATGTATAATTATATCTAGGGCTATTTAAGTGCTATTCTCAATGCAATATATGAAGACGGATGTAATGTTATTGGTTATGGAGCATGGTCATTTTTGGATTCATTTGAGTGGTTTTTTGGATACAAGTACGATATAAAATTATAAAATAATGTTATTTCTTTAATTATAATTTTAAGGATCACTATGTCTTAATATTTAATAAGGACATTCGTGTAATTATAATAAAAATATCAAATTTGTATATGGAAATATATTTTTATGTACATAATTATTTATTATTTACTTATATGCTTATATACTACTATTTTTAAATCGCTTTCAATTTTACCATTACTATTAACAAACAACTAGAAATACATGTGTAAATGAAGTTTTTTGCTTTTATTACCTATTAGTTATATGTATAAAAACTATTATATATTTTAGGCCAACATTTGGAATTTACAGAGTAGATTTTAATGATGAGAATCGATCAAGACATCCAAAGAAATCATTACGGTTCTTTCAACAGTTATTTCAATCCAAAATCTTACCAGATGTTTTAGAAGATTTATATTGCAAAAACGAAATTGAGTAAAAATAATTTTAATAAGAAGGACATTGTACATTTGTACCTACATCATTCTTTAAATTAAATTCCTATGTAAGGAAACTGGGTAATAGAAGGTAATATACTCGTATAGTATAATATATTAAAAGTAGTCACTAACTACATTTACAATTTCTATATAATATAAATCATATTTTATTCGTCTAAACTTTGATTACAAACAAGTAAGTTAATTTTCACCATTTAAAGACATATTATATTCTTGATAATCTTGAAATATTGTCAAAGTACTAATTCCTTTCACTCTGCAATATTTCTTGAATTTATAAATAATATATATACCTATACGAATATACCTAATATATTTATAAAATTTAATTAATTAACAAAGACTAAAGACATATCAGTTTTAAATGTAACTTATTGGTATAATGTATTTAAATAATTAAAATATAATTATGCATTTTAATGTATAGTCAAGAGAATATTTTTTTTTTTACATATATAATAGGTAACAATAAAAAAATATATATATATATATTTACAATGTACCTATACATTCTGTAAGTATATTATTATACATTATTAATTATTATTATATATAATAAATAAAATAGTTTATTAAAAAAAAAAAATCATGAATATTCTAATTGCAATTTTCAGTTATATATATAAAATGTATATATAAACCGTACACCCAAAATATCATATGCTTGAAATATTGGACCGTATTCTTCGTATTTGCTCAAGTTTTGTGCGTATTTAAATAGAATATTAAATCATGAAATATAAAATAAAATGCTTTAAATTTACTATAGCTATAAATTATAATAGTTTCCAGTTAAAATATTTAAAATTCATAATAATAATGAAAAAAGAGCTGATACTCCTGCCGCATAGGATACAGGTGTGCGAATCATAGCGTTTAATTTTAATTAGAATTTGAATGGAATGATAAACCATTGCATTCAAAAAAACGATTCTGAGCGAAGTTCAGTCAGATTATAATTTTCGTTTGAACTAAAAATATCAAAAGTTTATTTTCTTGTTGAATTAGGTAGGTATATTAAAAGGCATATTTTATTATTATTTATTTATTCATACAACTATTGATTCGTCTATATTATTCGTTTTTTCGTTAATTAATTGCTGATATATACATGTTTTCATTAGCCATTTCACATCAACAACTAAACAGAAATTTTAAATGCAATCAATATAACAATTTAAAAGTGTATACTTATTTAATGTTTTATTTTTTGTTCTTTTTATCTATAACTTAAAAATAAAATGTTATATTATACTTAGTTGATACACTTACAAATGCAAAATATACTCCAAATTAAGAAACCCGTTAAAGGTAAATAATAATCGTTTAATTCAAAGTCGAACCTGAAAAAAAATAATACTAAATAATAATATATGATATTGAATATATATATTATGATATACCTATGAATAGTATATTTTTAAATAATATTAATGTTTTTAGTAATAGCGATTTTTGATAATTTATTATAAAAATATATTTTTAAGTGTAAATATCACTGCATATTTTAGATACTTATATGTTATATTATAATTAAATTAAAATTTTAAATAAGAATATTACATAGATTAATTATTTTTATCATTGTAAAATTAAACAATATTATAAATTTATAATAATTATATTATATAATGTAATTTTTAATTCGACATAATGATTTTGTAAAGAAATATTTTTAAACATAATGTAATAATATAGGCTTGCCAGATTTTGAAATGACTAAACCGGGACAAGGGACAATATTGAATAATTAAATACCTTTTTTTTTTTTTTTTTTTTTTTTAGCTATTTTTATTATCATCCATAAATATAATAAATAAAAAAAAATGATATATTATATAATGGGTAATAAATTATTATTCTTCCTGTAAGGTATATTCCATTATAATATGTTGACATTGTATAAACGTACAACTCTAGGTTTTTCCATATTATTATTACACGAATTTCCATTATTATACGAGTGTATTAATAATCCCACGATGCATGGGTGTGTATTGAACAAAAAAAAAAAAAATTCTCAATTTTAAAATAACCGGGACAAAATGTATAACCGGGCGGGACGCCGGAATATACCTGTCAAACCGGGACTGTCCCGGTCAAATCGGGACGTCTGGCAAGCCTAGACTAATAAAGTACTATTTGATAGGTAATTATTATGATTTATGCATCTTAGCGATATATAAATCTAATAAAGGATAATGTATTTAATTCTATATGTTTCAATTATAAACCGATAAACAAAAATTAGTAATTAGTCGTAATCTTACGCAATTTTTAATTTTGTACAACCAATATTTATCACCATTATCTGTGTATATAAACCGTACACCCAAAATATCATATGCCTAATTGTTTTACACAATTGAAATATTGGACCGTATTCTTCGGATTTGCTCGAGTTTTGTGCGTACTTAAATAGAATATTAAATCATGAAATATAAAATAAAATGGTTTTAATTTACTATATCTATAAAATATAATAGTTGAAAAAAAGAGCTGATACTCCTGTCGCATAGGATACAGGTGTGCGAATCATAGCGTTTAATTTTAATTAGAATTTGAATGCAATGATAAACCATTGCATTCGATAAAACGATTCTGAGCGAAGTTCAGTCAGATTATAATGTAGGTATTTTTTAAAATATTGATATTTTTTATTAAATATTTAAAACGCAAAATTTTATCACACATATAGTATATAAATGAGCACTCTATATAAAATTAAATTTTCAACATTTTTAAAAAATATATGTCAATTTTATTTAACATTAGGTATTGTAAAATATTGTAATATAATAAGAAAAATCCATATAAATAATTTAAATATTGATTTTACTTATATCTTGAGTACATATACTTGAGTAAAATTTTCAGGCCTTAATATCATAAATTGCCAATTTTATCAAACATTATATACATAAAAACGAGAATTTTACGAAATATTCAACGTCCTATATTTTGTAGAAAAATTAACATAACAACATAACGGTTCCAAAATTTTACCACACATATATAATCGCTATGTGAAATTCCAAAAAAATTTTCAAGTCTCTAACTTAAAAATTACCCGAGTTATCGTAAAATATTGAAATTAAATTCGTCGAAAATTCAGTTTTCGTGAAAAATGCCGTTTTCTCATCGTTTTTCTATCGCATAAGGGTCAATTTTGCGCTATTCGAAAAATGACATAAATAATGTACCTACCAACTACATCCAGTTTCCAACCGGAAACATATGCTTTTTGTGAAAATCGGAACATTATTTCGGTTAGTAACAGTGTCTACAGTCTACAGACATAAAAAAAGAAAAAGAAAAGAACACACATCATTGTAAGGTAATAGGTACATTCTTCGCTTCTCTCAGAATATAAAATCATAATATTTCCGAAATAAAATTTGTATACATAAACTCAACGATAATTTATTTATTATAATTGGGTATGATAAAATAAAAGTAGGAGTCTGGAGCAGATATACAATAATTTGAAATTGTCATAATGTATATCTAGCATATACGAGTATTATTTAAGTTTATGTTTTTAATTAATAAAAAAATGATATATAATTTTACTTACTTACTTCGTCATATAAGAATATAGCGTTCAATGAATTAATAATAATTAAATAAATAATACAATTCACTAAAATCATATAACCGCCGTCTGTTTAATGTAAACAAAAATTAAAGTTAAATTAATATACCAATAGTGTCAGGGGCGTCATTTGGGGGGGGGCAGGCTAGGGCATTTGCCCCACCCTATCAAATCTTCAAA
>JAIUCT010000028.1:3857418-3913063 GCA_021307375.1 Tetraneura akinire
AATTTCCATAGATTGTATATAATTTCCATAGAATGTACATAATTTCCATAGATTGTACATAATTTCCATAAGATAATATAGTCTGTAATTACCATATTTATAGTAAATCGTGATAAGTGATAATTTTATGTGGCAAGATCAAACGAAGCCCACGGAGCCTAATCTAACCCACGAATATTTATCATACATATATGTATATCTATTATCTAAACAGCTGATGCTCTGAGCTGCATTTTGTTCATTATTATATTTCTCATGATTATCTATGATTCTTCTTTTTCTTGATGCAAAATGCGATAACGTAAACCTTTTTTTTAGACATAAATATTATAATAGTGTTATTACCTTATTAAGTATTAAGTACAATATGTATAAGAAACGAAAAGTTCTTAATACACCCAAATAATATTATTTTATTATTATACTATAAATTTTATAATTTCAATAATAACCATTCAGTGCAAAAACAATACTTTCTTTTTACAAATATACGGCGAGGCCCGCGGAAAAACCCGCCTTTGTATATATGTAGTTCCGCCTCTGAATAGTTTTAATATTAGTAGTAATAAGTTTGTATATTTTCAAGGAATAAGTTAAAATGATAATTATTGTTATTACTATAACCATAGTTGATAGTTCAAACTTCTAGAGTATAAAATTTAAATTATTGGGGTAGGTGGGTGGGTCAAAAATAATTTAATTTTGCTCCACAAAAATGTATTAAACTCGGCGCCACTGGTTAGTATTATGTTTTTATTACAAAAGACGTCATTTCTCTACTATTGTAAAATAGTATTGAAAGGGTATTTAAAAGTAAGCTTTTTACAAATTCATAATGATATATACGAGTAAAATAATGTAGTCTACCAAATATATGCAAAGCACAATATCAAGTCCTTTATAAGAGGCAAACGATTAGAATGGGCGGGGTATGCCTGGAGATCCACGGATATAATAAGAGACGTAGCTAATGATTGGCACTGTCAATGGGAAAATACCTAGGAGCAGAGGTGGATAGACATAGTCAAATCAGACCTCGAAGAATATGCTCCAAGAACAAAATTGGAAGAGTATGTAGATATAGAGATCAATGTCATCAAATATATATATAAATATAAATATATATATATATATATATATATATATATATATAATTTAGTTTCTATGTCAACAATGATTACTTAAAATAAATGCAAAAATATAATTTATTTTAACTAAATATTAAAACAATTAACTAAATTTACAGCAAATAACTTAAGAATGACAAACAATTTAGAAAATGTAACCCCGGGTAATTATAATATAGTTATAACTGATAAGACGTTAAAGCATTTAAATAAATAAACTATACTTGTAGATACTTTGAACACCAATGAAGAGGAATCGTTTTATAGTATAAAACCTGACAAATCAACTTGTAAGTTAAATGAAAATATTCTTACAGAAGCTCTACAGAATGAATTAAGAACAAATAAACAAAATCCTGAATCATCCAACTCCAGTGAAATTTGTATTTCAAGTATATTGTTAGGCATCATAAAATGACATAAAAGAAATAAGTAATTCGATTTTAAAATCAAGTAATTTTTTTTTTAATTAGCTACCCCCGGTGTTTGTAGAATATGTTTACAAACTGATTTGGACGAATCTAATAAATGTATCACTCCTTGTTTTTGTCGTGGCAGTATGTCAAAAGTACACAGAAAATGTCTGGAGACATGGCTTGCACAATCTGAATCTGATGATTGTGAAATTTGTAAATTCAAATACAAAACTTTGAGGATTACAAAGTAATATTATCTTATATTAATACGTAACTATAAGTAGTTATATTTCGATGGTCTACCTCTACAAGATAAATTTACTAAGAGCATAGACAGAATTAAAACAAATTTTCTATGGGGTCTAACGTGATATGAAAATCGAAGTTTTAAATTTATATATTGCACGTCTAGGTATATGATGCACATTGACATTGACCCCCTACAACTCATTAATGTGTGTCCACCACCTTACACACACGATCTATATATATATAACAACTTTATTAAGCGGACTGCCCATCTTGTGGGTTGCCAAAAGACACAGTGTACATTTCAATATTGATATACATAGGATTGATAAATGATAAGAGATTATAAGATTATACTAAGCATTATAATAAACATGTAATCATAGCTATTATCGGATGGTAATTGTCTACTAGGTAGAGTTGAGAAAATTTTTTTAAAAATAATAAATAAATAATATTAAAATATTAATTATATAAGTGAAAGTTTAAAATATTCAGTGTATCTTTCAAAATAGATAAACATATTTTAACAAGATCCGAGATGTCTAATCCATGGGTCCTGAAAAAATTTCTTAGAAAACAGGATGCGGTTCCACGGGCAAAAACCATAAGCCTTACGAGGTCCCAATCGTTGACGTTATATTGCTTCTTCAGTGTGAGGATGCATGGTTAGTAGATCGCCTTATTTTTCTCGTCCACTTCTGTGTCCTGTAGGGGGTTGTTTGTTTCCCAACGAATTGTTGGGTCTAATACAAGTCCTTGGTTTTTTAACCTATCTAGCACTACAATATCTGCACGACGGTTTTGGGTGATGCCGTCATTCATTGTTTGGCAGTGAACTTCTTCGTATAATACTTCGAAGTTTTTACTCCGGAATAGGTTGGCTATTGCTGAACGAACACGATGATGAGCCGCGTTTTGCAGTAACTCAGTCTTTGGACAGGCGCCTCGAATGTGTCATGTGTGGAAGTGATTCAACAATATTATTCTCATTGCATGTTTCATTTCTGCAATGGTGACTACCACTCACGCTGCGAACTCCTGTTTCATGATTATGGACATTATAGACATTGAATTAATCGATGCTTTTATCGCGTTGGTCCACTCACCGCTTGATAAACCTCCTTTATTTGATACCCTAGGCGTTAGTGAGAGTGCATTTGTCGTTGTTAGTTTAAGTTAAAATTTATTGATTTTTAATGTTTCATTTGATTATCTATTTCTATATAATAAAATATTATATTATTTGCCATTGCCGGCCAGGTAAAATTTTAATTATGTACAAATAATATAAATAAATATTTCGATAACGTAATATATGCGGTCAACACGACGCGTAATAATTATGAAGACGTGCTCTGGTTTTGGTTATCGACCACCGACCACCGAATTAGAAACATTTAGATATTTTATTCTATTGTCTTTTTTTTTTTATCGAATTAAAACATTATTCGAGTGTTATTAATACATTTATATCCGTGCATAAATATATCATGATGGTCTAAAAAACCTCATCGCCCCACGGCAGGGCAACGCAAGGCCGTAAAGGGACGAAGACATCAGTCACACATGTTGACTGATACAACTATATTGTATATTGTATTTATATATTTTGTGTAAATGTTTGTACCTATATACCTTGGCTGGCTAATGGTTATGATTGTATGATTTTTGGAATCATCATAACAGTGTAATGTACAAAGGTAATTTTCCGTTAGAGTAGACCTCAACGGCTCCTCTGCAGAGGTTAACTTAAATATATAATGTAGTGTATATGTTTTTATTTCTTTTATTTTACTGTATGATTTTTTATGCCTTCGGGCTTTTTCCGTACCTAACTTTCATTTTAAAATCCATATTTTTTTATAAATCAATAATTTTGTTTTTATTTATTTTCCTAATTTTTCCCCTGACATATTTTATAAAATAATATCAAAATCCAGGGTGCTCTGACTCCAACTGTAGTCTTGTCCCGTGGTGGAAAACTCATCTGAGGTTCATTGTGACATTTTCCACTTACATAAAATAATACGAAACGTCAAAGGGGCCAAATTAAAAATTACCACTACATCTATACATAACTTTTACATTCTACAAAATAATGTATATAAATATAATTATTATAATATACGTATTTATATAAGGTTTATGCATATTACATTTATTATAATATTATACATTCATATTACAATTAAATTATAGATATACTCGTAGATATCATATATTAATGTTAGTAATGTTACAAACTATTCGATTTTTGAACCGAACCGAACTCTAGGTTAAATGTTCGGTTCGGGTTCGATGCAATTTTTATATAGTTCGGTTCTGTTCGGGTTCGAAAGATTAATATTAAATTCGGTTCGGTTCGAGTTCGTTAATTCAATTTTAAAATTGCTCGTTCGAGTTCGGTTTCACTTTAAAAATCAGGGTTCGTGACATCACTGTGTAATGCATAATAATTATTTCTAAAACAATATTATTCTATATTTATAAGTAGAATTATAAATTTAATTACATTATAATAGATATTGTATTATATTATTTATATTTACATATAATTTCTATTCTATATAATATACTAATATACTATATATATAGTATATTATATAGAATAGAAATTATATGTAAATATAAATAATATACCACTAAGCCATCTCCTGTTTCCGCCTATGACTAAGAGCTAAAATATTTTTTGTTAAATAAAATAAAACACATATTAAAATAAATTTCAAACTATAGAATTAATATTATACTCGTATTATAATAAATAATATATTTAATATTAATTTTTAAATTTATTGTAATATACTTGTTTAATTCGGAGTAAAATTTAGATTTTATTATACAAGAATTTTAATTTTGGAAACAATTTATTCAAAAAATAATTTCTTTGTTTTCTTTCGCTAATATATTTTTTATAGCTGTTTAAATTTTAAAATATGTGTAATTTTTGTGTATTTAAGTCTTAAACAATGTTGAGGTAGTAAAAAAGGGTCAGATTGTCACAAATAGGAAATAGGGTATGTTTTTGACAGAAAATTGTATATTTATATATAGTTGCTGCTTTATTTATCTTCTTATTTGAATTTTTCAAAATTGTACTTATAATTGATAATTTGTAGCGAAAGGAAAACTACTAAAAAAAAACAAAAACAAAAATTTGGCAAAATGTACAAAAAATTAAATTTTTGATTTCATATATTTTATAACTTTATATATGAGGTCAACTTCAGCACTTGAAAATTTTGTGGATATTAATAACCTATAGGTATTTAATATTTTACATAAGTAATAAAATTTTAGAACCGGTTATATTTTAGTTTTAATATACATAATATAATTTAATAAATAATTAAACATTTGAATCACTATTTTATAATTACTTCCTTTATCTCACTTAACTTTGCTTAGGATCGTTTTTTTGAATACGATAATTTATCATTGCATTTTGCATTTAAACCTTCATCAAAATACAATATTATCACATAACATCATAATCATCAAATTATCCTTATTAGGTACAATTTGATTTTTGAGCGGATGGATAGTATAATTATTATTTTATATTACATATTTAGACTGTTTAGAGAGTTTTTAATATATTTAAAATATAATTATGAAACTTTTAGAAATATTTTATTTTTTTAAAGATAATAATTAAATCTAAAACGTCTAATCCAAAATGAATGAATTTTGATAGATGTCTTTATTGTATATATTTGTATTTTAGATATTCATTATTGGGTTCAATTAAAGCATGGTTGGTGGGCAATGAAACACGAGCAGAAATTAAAGAACTATGGCATGATGGATTGGTATGGTTCCCAATAACATTTGTTATGATACTTTTATCGTACTCTGGATTTTACATAACCGAACAGACTTTTAACACAGAAATACCGGTAATTTATATATAAAATAGATATCAATTTTTTTTTTCGTTAAATGAAATCATATGTTGAGAAGAAAATTTGATAATATATAATAATATAATATGTAGTATGTACATTATATTATAAATATTAATGTTTGCTTAATAATAATAAATAATAATATTAAGTACTTAACTACTTCTACTTGTAATGTTTTTATACATATGATGGACATTATTTATTCAGTTCTAGTTTGTCACAGTTTTATTAGTATCTAGTATATCGTATAAGCATTAAATTCGTGCAATGTAATTTTAACTGTATATTTTTTTTTTAAATTTTAAAAATACTTTAAAATAATTTTATAGTAGGTAGTTATAATTTATTGAAAATTTTATTTAAAATACATTCTTCGCTTCGCTCAGAATCTAAAATCCACAATGATATAAAATTAAAATATTTTTTCACATGTAGAAATGTTTTTAAATTGTTTACAAATATTAAAATACTATCTCAGTGTATCATCAAAAATCAATATACAATCGTTTTTTCTTATCCAAAATAATTGTAATATATTATAAAAATGAAACATTCTACTTTTTATATCTAACATAATTAATAAAATATTTCAATAATAATAAAAGGTACATGTAGGTACTATTTTGATAATGTTATTTTTTAAATATTTTTAGATCGAATATGACGCAACATATCAAGTTATGACTTTTGGTGCTTGTACAATAATAATGTGCGCGGATTTTTTTTTTGGTCTTTGGACATCATACCGAATTCAATACCATATATCTCATTGGTTTAGCTTCTATAAACGCAGTCAACGAGTGGTTGTTATAGATCAAAAATTTCAAGAAACTTCTTCGTAAATTACTTATTTTTTGATGATAAATATAATATTATGAATACCTACATTAATCTTAACATAAAATATTTATTTATCAATATAAATTATTGAAAAAAATGGTATGTTTATTAATAGGTTAAAAAGTAAAGGTCAGGTGAAATTAAATGTATCTGTAAAGATAGGCTAAAATATCAGGATTTTGAGACTATATTTTTTTTTATTTTTAAAAATTCGAAAAATGACCTTAATAAAATACCAACTACATCCACTTTCCAACCGGAAACATATGTTATTCGTGAAAATCGGAACATTATTTCGGTAAGTAAAAGTGT
Source organism: Tetraneura akinire (assembly GCA_021307375.1). Taxonomy (NCBI): domain Eukaryota; kingdom Metazoa; phylum Arthropoda; class Insecta; order Hemiptera; family Aphididae; genus Tetraneura; species Tetraneura akinire. The sequence continues at coordinate 3,864,274 of JAIUCT010000028.1, forward strand.
CCTAGAAAAAAAAGACACACATAATGATAATAATTGTAAAACCAATACATTATTCGCTTCGCTCAGACTCTAAAACGACTTATCATTGCATGCAAAACCAATAGATTTTTTCGCTCTGCGTAAAATCTAAGAAAACTCATTCTGACTACCTTGATTTTATTTATTTTATAATAACTAATAATGCATAAGCCTATGTTTATAATATATTTTAATATTATTTTTTAAAAATAAAAACACATTTCAAATAAAGTGGAGCGAGTGCTTCGTTAGCATAGACCAAATGGCCAATTTACGCCATTGCCCATTTATATATATTGATATATATATATAAATAATAATTTTGAAATTTAAAAATGTGAAAAGTCACACTTGGCACATATGTTCACACATGTCACAGAAACATTATTTATGAAAACTTTTGGAGATACTGCATTTTGAAGAAGTAACATACCAAACAAAAAATGTTGTATTTCCACTGAATAAGACCAAAAGTTGTGATATCTCCATGGATTTATTATTTTACTTCCGATTTGGATTTACTACATTTTAAAAAATGTTTCTTAAAATACAAACTAATGTGTACTTGCTGGCTTGCTGCGTTTATATTCATATTTAAAATGTTGTTAAACAGGTTTAAAATTAAAACTACGTCATTTTTACTTTAAAAAATGGTATAAATTACAAAACTGCTATAAAAATATTAAAAACCCCTAGGTAAGTAACATTGTCACAAAACGTCAAAAATTTCAGTTTTTGTTTAGCGCGGCAGTTTTGTAACTCGTCGTTTAAAAGATAATTAAAGAACAAATAGAAAAATAAACAGTGCAGTAACGGCAATAAATGAAAATATAGATAACTTTTTGAATGGGAACACTGGCTACTGATAAATACAATGTTTATGAGTATATTCTGTGGTTAAAATATCTATAAAAATAACAAATAAAACAAACATAATAGGTACCTTTTAGGTATATATTATTATATTATACACATTATAGTACATTACACTACGACTACACTGACATGACTATGTAATGCCGGTTGCCATTATAATATGTTTTATTAAGATTTGTGTTTTTGTCGTTTAAAGAATTTTGTTTATAGAATAAACTAATGATAGGCAATTACCATTTACCAATTACCTAATTACCACTTGCTGTAAAAATAACAAATAATGTAAACGCAGTAACACACTGCTTTTCAAATTAAGTCGATACCTACGTACAAGAACTAAAAAGTAGAGAGTAAAACGTGAAAATTTATTGTGGAGAAATGTTCAATTGTCTCCAAAATATTATTTGGTAAGCTTTAAGTGTAATTAATATAATTATTAATTATTGTATTCTCTAAAATATAGTAAAAGTGTGTTTACAATTCTGATTTTCGTTGACTTGTGTAAAACCTTCCTATTGTGTATCAATGTAAAATTTAAAATTGTAATACATAAAGTAATTTTTTTAAACAAATAAATCATTCCCAATAATAAATTGTTACAAATTGTGTTGAATAAAATATCTGGAATTTCAATGGATTACTAAATTGATTAAAATGTAAATTATGTTTTCAATTTAAGACGACAACCATTTTGTGGATTTGTATAGATGTAAATGAAATATGAATATGAATAAGTATTTAATATGTTTTACTATTAAATAGGTACTAAAATCTATGTATTTATTAAAAATACAATTTAATTTCGTACACGTAATTTTTTACTAATTTCTGTTTGTTTAAATATCAAATCTAAAAATAAAAATGTTTGAGCTTGTATTACTTATGTGAATTTAATAATATATGTGTAATGACATTGTAAATTATGGTACATATTATCCCTTATATTTTACTTAATTTTAAATCTTTACTAACTACTTATAACATTGAATATGTCTTAAGATAAGAAGACAAATGCATTTTTTGACAATTTAATTTTAATATTTTTGTTTTCAGATTCATTTCGTTATAAATAAATATTATTTAAGAAATACATACCTATATATGTGGACGATAATAGTTTAATCGGACGAATCTTGAAGATTATCATAAATATTATATATACATATATTACAATACAATTTGTTAAAATGGATATTGCCAATTTAAATAATAATTCTAATAATCATTCTATTACCTGTAATTCAACTGAATCAGCTTCAAAAGGAAATTTAAATCATTTGATCGAGTCAAATTCAACGTCTATGCCAGTTGCATCAATAGTTACAGATTTAAATGAAAAAACATTTGATATTATTTTAAAACAAATTAAAAAAGAAAATCCAATAATTTATAGTGACTCGAGCGATGTAGATGATTCATCTGAAATAAAAACAAATTCTATTATCGAAAATAAGAAGTGTATAAAAAAAAAACTAAAATGTAAAAGACGAAAATCATTAAATAGATGTCAAAATAATATTAAAGATAAATCTAATGGAATAGATACAAATATTTGTGAACCAAGCATAAAGGTAATTAATAAATACAAGTATTTAAATAAAATATAAATAATTACCTATTAGATATTAATAATTTAATTATTTTTCATTTAATATTTAAATATATTTTTATTAATTTTTAATTGTTAAATGTTAAATTAGGTCTATTTTAGTATTGGTACTTTATTTTTATTACACAATTTGTGATAGACATCAAAATTTAAATTTATTTTGAGATTGTAAAATCTACTACAAAAATTAAACATTGCATTTTAAATCACATTTTTTTATAAGGTACTAAAAATAATGTATAAAATAATTTTGTATTGATCTCTTTTATATTATAATATATTCAATGTAATTCTGTTCTTTTGATATAAAATAATAAAAATTAAAAAATGTTCCTAAATCATGTACATATGTTACAGGCAAAGTAGGAAATTTAAGCATTGTATTTAATTACTGAATATTTTGGGCAAAGTAGAAAATATATTTTACTCAGAAAAAATGCTGCAAAGTGGCCCTTGAGAAAGTGTGTGAAACTTTTTTATAACAGGCAAAGTGTGCTATACCTTAAACTTGAAAACTATAAACTATTTAGTTGTATTTTTGAGTTTTTTAAAAAACCTAAGTAGTTATAGTTTTCAAGCGTAAAGGACAGCACGTTTCACCTACTGGCTTCGCTTACTTCCTCAAGGGTCGTTTCACAGTACTTTTTGTGAGAATGGCGCTATGCCCCAAGGTACTAAATAGTACCATCTTAATACATATTTATGTAAACCTAATATAGGGGGGGTTTTGTATGAATTGCTTCGTAAGACTGTGTTATATGTTAACTTAATGGTCAATGTCTGCATTGCAAAATTTAACATTGTCCACAATGCCTCTTTTCCTACTTTACCTGTAACATATAATATACAATTTAGTAACATTGTAGTACAATTTCAATAAAAAAAAAAAGTAGTTTATATTTTATGTCAAATTAAGGTAAATAAATTTAAATCTAAGGATATTGTAAGTTAAAAACATATTATCTAGTTTAATTGTTAGGTTAATAAAAAAAAAAATTTTTTTTTACTAGTAATTATCAATACTCAATTTGATTATTTAACATACACAAAATCAATGTTTTAAAAAATGTTATTATATTTTACAGACATCTAAAAATTCAAATTTGGTTATGAAGAGTAAGTAATTTTTAATGTACTTAAAATTAATAATATAAAAAATAATATGTTTTATATTTATAATATAATTTGTGGTTTATTAGTTTTTAACATATCTGTTAGACTCTACATATATTATACAGTTTTAGATACTGATCAAAGCGAAGAATGTATTGGTTTTACAATGATGTGTCTTTTTTTTTCTTTTTTTCTTTTGTAGGTATGAAGACACTTACTACCTGAAATAATGCTCCGATTTTCACAAGTAGGATATGTTTCTAGTTGGAAAGTGGATGTAGTTTGTACTTTATTTAGGTCGTTTTTTGAATTTCTCAAAATTGACCCTATGTGTTAGAAAACATGTCATTTTTTATGTAAACTGAAATTATGATGAATTTGATTTCAATATTTCACGATAACTCGGACAATTTTTAAGTTAGAGACTATATAATTTTATTGGGTGTTCTAATACATACCATATATATGTGATAAAATTTTAGAACCGTTACGTTAATTTTTCTACAAAATGTAGGATTTTGAATATTTCGTAAAATTCTTGTTTTTATATTTATGTTTGATAAAATTGGCAATTTTGGGCATTAAGGTCTGAAAATTTTACTTAAGTAATTCTACATATTACTCAACTTCATATAAAAATATTAGAATAATTCCTAGTTTCAAATTTTTTTTCTATAGCTGTTTAAAGTTGATATTTTTAGTTAAAACGAAAATCTTAGAATCCATACGAATATTCTTCTTATTATTTCTCAATACTTTTACAATAAAATTAATAGAAAGGTCAAAATATTTTATTGAAGCATGCTGATATATATCTTAACGAATTTCCAAAATTTTAGGAAAATCTAATTACTCAATTTTTTTTATAGGTGTTTAAAGTTGAAATTTCAATAAAATTAGTATTTATATGGATTCTTCCTATTTATATTTCAATATTTTACAATAATAAGTAAAATTGCCAAAATTTGTATGATATGGGCATTTAGGTGACAAGGGATTTTATATACATTTATATTGAACTTAGATACTTGAAAATTGTATAGGGTGTTCATTTATGTACTATATGTGTACCTATATGGTCCCTGTCTATATGTGTGATAAAATTTCGCGTTTTAAATTTGTAATAAAAAAATGTCAAAATTAATCATTACCTACATTATGTTATTGAACTTCGCTCAGAATTGTTTTTCGAATACAATAAATTATCATTGCATTCAAATTCTAATTAAAATTGAACACTATGATTTGCACACCTATATTCCTTCTGCAGGAGTATCCCTTCCCTTGCTTTTTTAAATTCATCATTTTATTAACTGAATATTTTCAACTGTATATTAAAGTATAGAAAAATTAAATGAGATCAGAAAATTATGATAATTTTAGTTAGTATAAATTACTGTTATAACTTCAGTAGATATTGTAATTTCTATGAATAACCAAAAAGTTATCCAAGCCAAATTTATAATTGCAACTGATTTTGCTATGCTATTCTAATAAAATTAAAATTACAATTGAAATATTTTTGAAAAATGTAATAATTAGTATTTTGTGTTACAAATTTGTTTTTAAAATTATATGTAATACACTAATACCTCATTTTCATACAAGGTGATTATGTCAGTTTTACATTTTTTTGCTTCATCTCCTTTAATAAGGTAGAGTCAACTACCTATGGTCAGTCATTTTTATTTTATTTATAAATACTATAATTTTGTAGTTTAATAAGTCATATGGTTCTTGTTAATTAATTAATTGGAAGATGTCAATATAATAATAATTGACAATTTTTGTGTTATTACTTTTTCCATTTCATCACAAAATCGTTAAGGATTAAAAATATGTGAAAATTACAATGAATTTATTTAGTTGTTTATTTAGGTCAGGGATCTCCAACCTTTTTTTTATGGCGGGCCAAATTTGAGATATGGTTTGACATCGCGGGCCAACATTTTTATAGTAATAGAGAAGTAATGAAATAGAAGAATAGATACAATTTGTTTAGAAAAATGTATATTTATTAGTAGTGCTTATAAGTTAGTTATATATATATATATATATATAATAAGTTACTTCTATGTTATTTTACTTAATAACCAATGAACTACTTGTGATAGCTCTATTAATTTTTCACTGTCCATAATGAAAATTGAAAATAAAATATTAATTTGATTTTGTTAGTTGTGTATCATAAACTAACGAAAAACGAAATATAACGTAAACTAATGAAACGTGATCATCATAAATTAAAATCTAAAATAAAATCGGATGCCTTATCATACATGTCTGATCCGGCAGAGTACCATGTTTAATCATCCGAGCTCGGACGAAAAATTTGTCACTGATAATATTTTTTTGATCGGAGAAAACTTGGAACGTACTTGGATCGAATGTGTGTAAATACATCAATTAAAAAGTTCATATTTTTGAAAACACAGATGCCCTGACGGAACGGACCCGGATTGGATATGTGTGAATAGACCTTAAGACTAAGAGAACTCAACATTATGTTCCTTTATTATATCCTAGCTAATAAATTGTTAAAACTCCAAGGTTTTAATTAGGTAATAGTTTTATCAGTTTATATAATTTGTTTAATTTTTCCTAAAGATTACCATTGTTGATTGTTTTTTTTTTTTTTTTTATCAAAGGTTTTTTATTTTATTTATACATTTATAAAGTGGTATGATTATTAATTAGGTACCAAAAGGTTAAGTAGTATTTATTTTTTTTTTTGAAAGTAAAAGTTCCTGTCATACCTATTTGTATTTAATTATTTCATTAATGAATATTAATTCTATGTATCTGTAATTTACTTTTAAGTAAATTAAAAATATTAATACATTGGTCATAGATGGGTAAAATGACTAGTTATACATAGCGTTAAGATGGCCATAGAAGGAAAACACAATTTTAAAATGTTAATAGAAATTTATTATTCTATTATGTTCTTAATACTTTGAAATTCAAAATAAGTATTGGTTTACTAATTAAGTATTTATGATTTATTTTCAATTTTTTTCAATAACTAAGTTATTGGTTAAATAATGTTGATTGGAAAAAATTCTTAAGATGGCTATATGTGGTGACTCCACCCTACATTAAATTATCTTTAAATCTATTATATTATTTTAAAATACTAACAGAAATTTGATTAAAAGTATTTTATGCATTTTTTTTCTTTTTTATAGGTCAAATTAAAAACATGAGTAAAAATAATTCACATTTATCTAACAATAAAAAAATGTAAGTAATATTTCTATTAGTCTATTATAAGTTTATGATTGAAATTTAGAAATTTAATAGTATTTTATATTTTTTAGAGAAAAAATATCAAACATGTCAAATGTTTCTAAAATATCCCATAATTGTAGTAAAGATTGTGTATGGTGTATGAAATCTTTTGTTATTTATGACCACCCTAATCATATTGGCCGTATTCGAAATATAGAGAAGCAAAATTCTTTTTTAAGAAGTAAGAATTTAAATTTTATACATGTATTATTTATAAATTATAATTTTAAAAAAAAACTTATTAAAGAGTTTATTGAGATTATAGGTTCCCAGTTACGTGAGAAATTAGAGTAACAAATCTGCTGATTGCCTCACCTGGCTTATTCTACCAAATCATACATTCTCTTTTTTTTCTTTCAAACTTCTTCCTTCTGATCTTTTACCTACCTTCTATAATTTTTTGGAAGGCCTGACAATCAAAATGTTTCTCCCTTTCATTTAACTATGGTTCTTGATATAGTAGTATTCTACCTTAAATTCTCTTCAGACCCTTATTCAGTGGTTCCCAACCTTTTAAGAATGTGACATTTAAATAATAAAACAATTTAATCTATATAACTTAAATAATAATAATAATAAAACTATAATAAATAATTCTTTTATAAAAACTATCATATAACTTAAAATTAAACAAGAACATAAATTAATGACTTCCTTGGTGTGGAGCCTGCAATATTAAAATAAAATAACCTAGTAAAAAAAATAAACACGAGTCTCACTTATTTTCCTGCAGTCTTTTATACTATCAAATATCATGTCGAAACACCTGTATATTTAATTATTTTCACCCAAAATATTTCTATGATTATTATTTATCATCAATAAATTTGACAACAAATCATAGTAAAATAATATATTTAATTTAAAAATAATTTTAGTGACCCATAATTAAATCCTTAGCGACTAATTTGGGTCAAGATCCAAGGTTGGGAATCTATAACTTTGCTATTTCCCAGATGTTTCATTGTATTTTTCTTTCTTATGTTTTGGTTAAAACTTGTTTCTTAACTATCTAAATTTTAATCCTTCTCCATACTGTACATTCCATAACTATTCTGTATTATCATCTCAAAAACATTTATTTCTCAACTCTGTTTTTCCTCTTGTTATTATTATAATTATTTCATTCATATTTAAATCTGGCTTAATTTAAACTCGTATTATTATTTTTATCTTATATAGATAATTGTTGTGCTATAATGTTCAAATAAAAGCTATTAAATAAAAGTAATAAATAATCTTGAGAAAAATAATATATTACATTTGAATCACTAAAACAATTGTAATACTATGTATGCATGTATTCGGTGCAATTGAATTGGCTCCCAAACTCAGATAGTCGATATTTTGACCCTTAAAGGTATTATTGAATTAGCTCCCAAGATTTCACTGTTGAATTAGCTCCCACAATTTTATTTCATAAATTATATGGGTTTACAAAATTCGCAAAATAATATTAATGTTGCTAGATATTGTTACCTGTATAGTAAAAATAATAAATTATATTAAATGACAAATTAAAATATATTTAAAAAAAATTAATTTATATTTAATATATCTAATCATAATATATAATAATAAATATAGTCATAAATCATACTTTACAGCTTACAGGTATAAAAATTTAAATTTTTAAATTTATTGTGGTTTATACAGTATTTATTGGATAATATTTGGATGTATTGATCTTTGTAATCTTGATATTACACCAATGTCATACTTTTCAATTACATTTTCTGAAAATTGTATTTTATCCCGAATGTTTTTTCTTTGTACTTCTTCTACATTAGAACTTCTTATAATTATTGTTGTATCAGCTTGAACACCATATAACACATTTAAGAAATTAAAAATATTTGAATGTAGTGAATAAAATTGTAAATTGAATTTGGAGTGAAAAGATTTACATGAATTTGTTGTACGTTGATAATGTAAAATTTTACGTTATCCGTAAAAGATACGTAATCCGTCTTTTACTAACTTATATGCGGTCGAAAACCTTCGACAAGTTCGACAGCAAACCAAGTTTTCTCACAAAAAAATTTTTGAGAACCACTTATAAAAAAAAATGATTTCTTGTATTGGTAGTCAATTAAATACTTCATTTTTTGGGAGCCAATTCAATATTTTTTGGGTCGTTTACCTGATATTTGGGAGCCAATTCCAATGGTCGCCCATGTATTAACCCTTAATATTAATTAAATAATTAAACAATTTTCAAAAAATAAGTTTTATTTTATTTCTCAAAAGTATAATATCAAACTAAGTTCATTCAGTTGAAATATTTAATGAACCACCATTTAGCATGAATATGTTCATTATTAATATACACTGTGATTTTCATTGTGATCCAGTATAAGTAAATTTTTAAAACATTACATATTTAGTTGTAAATTTTTTCATAGTTTCAATATTTTTACCCCATTCCTTATACTGTAAAACAATATCAATTTTTGATTTTCAAATTGTAATATATATTTTTAATGGTAAATTCTTAAGTAATAATTTTTTTGTTTGAAAATTTGTCATGCCAGTATTTAAAATCTGATTAATATTTCCCCAGATATTAACATTCTAAAATATAGATGGGGAAGTATGTGGTAACATGAGCATAATAATAAAAATATATCACATTTTCCATAGATTGTAAATGTTGTCGCTCATTTTCTCCATCTATACTTTAAAACTTTAATTACTTGGGAAATATTAATCAGATTTAAAAACCTGCTCGACAAATTTCCAATAAAATATACTTTTTAAGAATTAACTATTTTAAATATATGTTACTATTTCATAATCAAAATGATATAATGGTTTATCATATAAGGGACAAGGATAAATATATTGAAACTATGAAAAAATGTACAACTAAATATGTAATAACCTTTTCAATCATTTTTTTTTTACAAAAATCGCCTATATATAGATAATATTATTTAAATTTCAATTAATTTATTGTATACTAAACATACATGATTGGTATACAGTATTCACACATTTTAAAAATAATTAAAATTGTAAAGGTGGATTACTATGAAATCAACAATTCTAATTCTTGATTTCTGCATATCTTTATCCTATATGTCTTTATATATATGTCATCACTAATCATCTTGAACTCATTTTGATCTTCTTTTTAATATTTATCATTTACATTTCAACCCTTTACTCTGCTACTTAGCCACCTGTTTTCATAAAGCATGCTTCGAATAATAAGTTAACTAACAATTTTTTTTTTTTGCATTTTGTCTACTATATAAGTCACTTCTATACAGTAGGAGTTCTCATTAATTCAAATGAAATTGGTAAAAGGGATGGTCATCCGGGCGATCAAAAAAATAGATAATCCGTATCAATTTGTTTTGATTACTCCTAACTTTTTATTTAAACATTATTTTTTACAATTTAAACTTAATACAAATTTCAATATATTTTTACAATATTATGTACATACCTAAATTAAATTATTAAAATCGTGATGTATTATGGAAATTTATGATTATAAAATAATTTGTCCCTAGTTTCATATTATAATGTCATGTTTATGAGAAAGTTAAAAATTATATGTATGTGTGTAATGGTGTATGGTTGAGCCCTTTCTTATTTGCATCTTTTAAATTAACCTATGTTCAGAGTAAAAAGACCTTACAATGATACCTCTTATAAACTAAATTATTTAGTTTTTGATATTATTTTCACTATTATTACATTTACATTTATCTTCAATTTTATCTTCTGATTAACTTCTCAACACTGATACATACTTTGCAAGCTGAAACTACACGATAAATTTCATATTTAATTATAAATCCAATTCTTCATTCCTGTAAAAGAAAATTTATATTATAAAATAATTATATATTTAGAACAAATTCAGAAATATTAAAAAATAGGAAGTTATAATTTAATAATACTCATTTTAATGTTTTCAGTTGAACCGACATTAAAAATTGATTCATGCCTATGTGATCGTTGTTGGAAATTCTTAGAAAAAGTTTACAAATTTCAGGAAACCGAAAAAAGAAAAGGCAATGACATTTCTTTAATTTCAAGTGATATAACTGGATCAATTGATAATGTAATTATAAGTGAAGTGAAGAACCTCAATATCCCAAAAATAAAAGATACAAATTTAAAAATAAATAGAAAAAAGAAACAGCAGTCTGAGATTTGTTCCGTACATAATTGCAGTGAAAAACCTATATATATAATACCTAAAGATGAATGCATAGAAATAAAAAAAATATTTTTAAAATTTGATATTTGTAAAGTAATGAAAATATTAAACTTTTCATTAAAGTTTTCAGTATTAATTATAAATATTTATTTCAGATAATTTTAATAGAAAAAATAAATACAAAATTAAATCAAATGGAGGTACCTTACTTATATCTCTGTGAAGAACATTTACTTTTGGTAAAAATCAAAAGAAACATAAATAGTTATGGATATATACAATTATTTATTTAACATTTTTTTTTATTGTTTAATTTTTTAGGTAAATGTAATTACAACATGTCAACTTTGTTGTAACAGATTAAATGATAATTTGAATCCTGATATTTGGGATATGTATTATAAGTGGAGTAATTTTTTGGAATCTAATAATATTCCTTTAATATTACTACCCGGTATGTTCATATGTGAGGTATGTCAAAGTTATATGTATGAAAAAGACTTATCGTCCCTTAATTTGGAATTTGTACGTAACAATGTTGAAAAAAGGTTAGATATTTAAGATATTTATTACAATATATTATTTTTATTATATATTTTTAATTATATTTAATTTTAGAAAAGATGTTTGTTTAAAAGTATTTAATCCAGATAATATTAATCAAGGACTGAGTGTGATTTCCCCTAAAAGTATTACCACAATGTTTCAATTTAATAATTCACCAAAATTTAAAAAAGTGAAATTTACTGATCCATTAATAACTTCAACTTTTTATGTTGAATGTTATATTGATAAATATAATTCAAATGAAAATTTGAATTTGTTTCCTAATCGAGAAAAAAAGTATAATGAAAATACTAATATGTCAAGTTTAGAAACATCAAATGTTGAATTAAATGTTAATGAATACTCTTGTAATCCAAAAATAGAATGTGATGAGTTTACTAGTGAATATGTCAATCCTGTAATAAAATATGAATCACTGGATATTAAAGAAGAACCTTTTGAATCTTTTGGTTCATACATCAATCATAACCCAAGACCTAATACTAGAGTTGTTAAAATGATGAAATTATTACAAAAAAATAATATAAAGACCTCAGATAGAATTGATGTTGATAAAAATTTGTTACCAGTACATGTTTCAAATATACTAGATAACAATGAAAATAAAACATCTGAAGATATGATCGCTGATGGAAACAATTTCATATTTACTGGTAAGTTAGGCAAAGAAGTAAATAATGAGGGCAATATAATAAACAATGATATGATAATAAAAGATAATTGTGGTTTGGTTATTACTGATGTATGTTCAAAACAAAGTATTTATGATATTAGTTATGATAATAGTGAAGATGAATTCAGCAAAGATAATCAAATTACTAATGAGAAAGATATATCAGTTGTGACTGATTATTTAAATGAGTCTGATCAATGTTTTCATTCGCCTACTCTTTCTACTGATTCTGTAGATATAAAAAAAAAGTTACGCAATGTTGTGCGCCAAAGGATTATAAATGGAAGTGTGAAAAAGCAAAATTTGTCTGAAACTTTTAAAATAAACAAATTTCCAAAATGTGGAGATAATGAAAATAATAGTTCCTATAAAGATAATCCTACTGAATCTATTAGTAATGAAAATATTAATTTTAATGATGTCCAAGAATTGTCTAGTGGTGAAGATAAGCCATCATTTCGTATTAATAGCATTTATTCTTTAGATCCAAATTATCATCGTCCACTTAAAATTCATCGAACTTTGCGAAAAGTTTCTGATTTTTATAATGTAGAAACACATGGTAATACTGATTCAAAATCGCCAATGTATGAAAATGAATATATTGTCCATGACAACATTTTAAAAAAGTTTTCCAAAGATTATCAAACTTTTGATAATAATAAGTATAAAACAAAGATGAACCGCAAAAAATTTTTTCCAGCTCGTAAAAGAAATATAAAAACTCCTAAAAATAAATTTCCTAAACTAAACAATTTAAATGATGATGAAATTATGAATGTAATTGATAACATACAAAATTCAATTAACAGTGATAATGACAATGACAATGATAATGACAATGACAATGATAATGACAATGACAATGACAATGACAATGAGGAAGTAATACGTTTTAGTTTAACAAATTCTTATAATAAAATGTATGAAGAATTATTAGAAAAGTTTAATAATGATGAGACTAGTATGTTTATGCATCTTATGGAGAACCAGAGAATGTTGTTTAATGGGGAATTAATTCTTTCTGATAATGCTAATACTGAAGCATCAAATTATATTATGCAACATTTAAATGAATTACATGAATGGTATGGTAATCCTAAAAACACTGATGCTCATCAGTCGTATTTACAACACACACTGGCTTTAAATAGTCAATTGTTGGTAGATAAAGAGTCATCTAGTGATACAAATGATATTGTTAATATTTCATCACCAAGTTCAGTTTATTCAAACGATTCAACATCTGTAATAAACATATCTCTTGATGAAGAGTTAGATATTGAAGATCTATCAAACTCGTCATCTGAAACTATTGATATTGATGATATCAGTGATACTTCTTTGTCAATGTCAGATCAATCAGACACTTCAACATCTATAATGACAAATGACCTAATGTCATTTGATGAAATATCTGATATTCAAGAGAATAATACTACAGAAACAGTTGAAACTGATGAAACTATCGCATCACTGAATTTTTTTTCTTCGGGATATCAAAATCTTGCAAAGAAAAATGATATTACTTTAAATCAAGAAACTCACATTCAAGATGATGTTACAACAACTACAACTTTTTCAACATCTAAACCTATTACATCCAGTAAAATTTTTAATTTGTATAATCAAACAATAATTGATAAACCTATGTACAATTTTCAGTTACCTACTGCTAAGAAATGTACATCTGCCAATCTATCTAAACCTGTACAACCATCATTTCAAATACCAACTGCTGTAAGATCCAAAGGAACGCCATTAATGCAGACTAATAAATTGCCGTTCTCACAACCTAATCTCAATACAAATATAAGACATAAGTTGAATAATAATCAAGATTATATAACAATAAAAAAAAAATTCTCACAATAAAGGAATACTATAAAACACTTTACACACTTGTAAGGGAAATAATTATTGATAATATAATATATTATTTAAACTTGACTGTGTATTTTAATTGTGTATAATGTTCAAATATGTTTAAGCATTCGTTTAATTAAACATTAGTAATTTAGTTATTGTTAATTGTAAATAATTTTAATTAAATTTATTATTGTAGTCTCAGTAGTTATTTTATCCATTATGCTAAACGAAAATTGAAATGTTTATGAATTAAGTTTGTGATTAAGAAATATTATTTTGTTAAGTAAAAAAATGAACTGACACATAAAATTTTTATTTTACAAAGTATAAAATAAATTTTATTCTTAATGTAAAAACTGAGCTAAGAAAATGTAAACATAGTAGAATTTATATTTTATATATTTATTTGTATACCTTAAATCTTTATTATTCTTATTATATAATTATTAATCTTTACTATTCATGGAAAAATATATTTAATAATTAATATGCTAAAGTATTTACCATCTACGAGGGCTTTGTATTGAAAATTAAAATAAAAGTTTTGCGCATATGAATAATGCCTGGAAAAATAAATAATTTGAATTGCCATTTTTCATGAGTAATTAAATACTAGTGTAGTACAATTAGTTGGTGCTGCTCGGATATGCGGTCTACAAACGTATATGTAGATCGCATATCTGAGCGGCGATAAAAAAGACCAAATATAATTTTATGTAATATAATGTATACCTACGATATAGTTTTGTATTTTCCATCTATATTTATACCAAAAGACAAAATCACTGATATACCACAGTGTGGTAGTGTATTTAATAAGCTTGTTAGTAACAGAACAGCCGTCGATCAGTAACCTAACCGTGTATTAGTGCATAATATCATCATGCAATTAAAAGAGTTCTATATACTAATAATTAAAATATTTGATTATTATTTTAATTTGGTTATTTATTTACATACTACTATTACTATTTACTGCGTATTATAGGTGTGCGGTCTACATAATATGTAGACCGCATATCTGAGCAGCACCAATTAGTTAAAGAACTAATTTTGTTAGAATATCCCAATCTTTAGATTTTATTTATAATTCTATACAATATTTGATATTTAAATTTATACTAAAATTATTTTTACATATTTTGAGAGGGATCTAATCTTTATATTAAAATCTTATCCTCTTAAGAACTGTATCTCTTCCACAGCAGTATCGGCTCTTTCTTCTTTTAAACGGATACAAAAAAAATTGTTAATGCAATATTTACAATTATTTGGAACTGAGTTAAGTAAATATATTGAGATTCAATTAATTTTATTTAATATTGTAAAATATTGAGAAATAATAAGATTCTATTTAAAATTTTACTATAGATTTTACTAATATTCTACAAATTTAAAAATAGACATATCATTGTAAACATATCATTGTAAAACCAAAACATTCTTTACTTCGCTCAGAATCTAAAATGAATAATTAAAAGTTAATTATATTTATAGGTAAAACCAGGTGTACAAATAAAATGAACATTAATATGTAGGTAAAAGCTAAAAGGTATTTGAAAAACCAGTACCAATTTTATTTTTTAATATTCATTTTAAATCATAACATAATGTATTTACACAAATTTATTTAATTTATTTCTAGTAGAACAATGAAAAAAAGAAAATGTCTTATAAGATAATTAAAATAATACATCAATTTATTAATGAAAAATTACACGATTACATTTTTTAGTTGCTATATTTATTTGTCTAGGAATGAATCTCAATGCGTTTGAATCTTTAACATTCTAAAACAAAAAAAAAAATTTTAATTTTGGATTAAATTTAATTGTTTATTAACTTGAAGAATTTATTGTTAGACTGATGCTATGCATAGCAGTTGAATCAACCAAATGAAACATCCATATAAATAATACAATGTAATTTAACCAGTTATGTGTGATCACTATTCACATTATAGAATTTATATGCATATCCAATTTGTACGATATGACTACAATGTGTAATATTAGACTAATTTAAATATTTAATAATAAAATTATGAGATACCTCTATTGTTTACATTAACAATATCACTTTTTTATGCATTTTTAGTATACCAAACAAATTTCTATTTAAATTATAATTTAACATTTAATTGTTACTACAATAAAAAAAAAAATAATAGCTAAATTGACAAGTTAAAAAAAATTTGATAACAAAAAATGTATTAAATATTAATTAATATATATATATATATATATATATATTGTAAATTAATAGAGCTCTCATTGATAATTTCCATAATTTAATTATTTTTGAACCCCAATATTCTTAAAATTTTAGTAGCAACTGCAATGTAAAAATAGAATTAACATACCACTTTATTATGAATTATTTTTTTTGTATTGTTCAGAGATACTGGTGGCTTTGGTATAATATATGAACACTGCAATCCTCCTTTAAGCCATCTGTTATGATTTTGGGCATGTGAACTATAATTTTGTAACTAAAAAATTATAATGGGTAATAATTATTTAAACACAAAAATTTGCCAAAATTATATTGTTGAATACCTCTGAATTATTGGATGAAATATTAGAATTGTGCTGTATTAAAGCACTAGATGATTTTCTGTAAAATACAAAATGTAAACTTTAGAAATAAAAAAATGCATTCATGTTAAAACAAGGACTATATACAGGACTTACAGAATAATTACATTTGTATATGTCAAAAACAATAGGAATTAAATTGATTTTAAATGTTATTTTCATTATTTATGTGATATAAAACCATGTGTATACTGTATTAATATTCAAATCAAATGTATAAATCAATAAAGCGGAACAGATACAGATGTATATGATGAATTCAAAAATTTGTTTTTTAACATTTTTAAATTTCTATAATTATTTTTCAAGTTAGATTTTATAAAACATATGAGGTTTTGATCCTTTCAAAAATATTGTCATGTATTGTTTTTAAAAGTAATTTTACTTTTAAATAACTTCGAAAAAAATCTTGTTCTAAGTAAACATGTATTTATGTTATGTTAAAAGGTAATAACATCCTATTACAATTTGGAGAAATATACCTAACTGTATGTGACAGATAAAATAATACATTTTTATTTTTTACACTAAAAGAGAAATAAAATGAAAAACTCACATTCTGTTTCCAGAACTAATTTTATTAATATGCTTTGTTACTTCTCTTATTCTTATCTGTAATTTAGCTCTAGTTTGTTCAATAGTTTCAAGTTCAGGAGCATAACAAGCATGTAGAATACTACCAAAGAAATTTTTTGTATCTATTTGTTTTTTAGCAAATCTAAAACATTAATATCACATTACACATGAAGTATTTTTAAATGATATAATCACAGATTATAATAAGATAATAATAGATTATATTATTATATTTCATATAATCTGTGATATAATTAAAATTTACCTTGCAGAATGTATTTGAACAAATGTTATGTGAAAACTATGAGTAAACTCTTCTTGGTCTTCAAATCGTACTTGTCTAATACTTGACACATTTCCATATCGTTTACATAATATTTCTACTTCATTATGTAAGTTAACTGATGGCACACCTCTGATTAACAAATGTTGTGATTCATCATTGACCGTATAAACCTTATTATTATAATCAATTCAAGTTTAAGGAACACATATGAATATGATTAATGCCCATAAATATTATAGCACATATTAATTTAATAATTAAATTAATCATTAATTAAGGATACATATTTTGTTTGACATCTGTTGAAATACCTTAATTGCTGTAAGTTTACGCCCTTGCCTGTATTTCGGCCGATTTTCACAATATTTCAACATGTTGTGGTGAGGATAAGATTTTAATAATATTATTTCTGTGGATTCAGTCATTGCAAATACAAAAAGTCAAATGACTTTGATAAAAATTAAATAATGAAATATAAATAATATAATTAATCTTTGAAGAACAAAAAAAATAATTAAATACCTACTTATATCACAAATAACATTAAACTTAATTAAATAAAATAAATGGCAAATACTATATTATGACAAAACGGGACTGTTAAATGCATAAAAAAATAAATATTCTATTTATTTTTTAAGTTATTAACTCGAATTTGGGTAAAATATCAAACGAGAACAACAAACGTGTAAAAATAAAAATTAAAGATTATTAGATTATTATATTGTATAGATGATATCATTCTGTGCTGTTGACCGTCCAATATTTTGTGATAAGAAATAGTGTATATTAAATAGTATGTAAACAATATTAAGGACTAAGGAGTGAAATTAAATACACAAATCTCCGCGAGTGCATGGTTTAAAATATTGTTGTTGGCATGACATAATAGATAATTGTTATTATTTTAATGAATTTCGCATCGGATTTCATTATTATGGTAACAATATTATAAATAAAATTGTAAATATTATTCAATTAGTTAAAAACTTATTGATTTATTTTACTTTAAGTTTTAAATTACATTTATGAATTCTAAACTTATTATACAATAATAATAATGATTTATGAAGGAAAACCTTTAAAATTCGTCCCATCTCCTAAAATATGCATAGATCAACCCATAACAGGTCAATTGCGTCCCAATACTTTTGTAAGTATATGAATAAAAATTTTAAATTTTATCCATTAATAAATTAAAAGTTAATACCCAATATCATTAAATTATTTAAATTAAAATTAACTATGATTACCTATATAAAAAATTAAAATGTTATAAATTTATAGTTTTATAATAACTCCAGTTAACATTTTGTGTATACATTAACTTTTTTACCTGAATTTATATAGCTTTAAACTTGATTTTATATCTGTATTTTTAATTTATTTAACTAATAACTATATAAGTTTAACAAATAATTTGCCCAACGTAATTGCTTCTATCTACTCGTACATAACTCACACGATTCCCTAAGTTTGTGATATACTGTTTTTCTTACTGTTGTTTTACTATTAGGTTTTATTATCCAAATACGACAAAAGGTCAAAGAATAAGTTATAAACTTATAATGAACCACATATTCTAACTACCTTTGTTTAATTAATATTTATAAAATAAATCATAGTTAGCTAAACAACCTGCAGGAGATAGTTATAAAATACGATTTGTAAATGACGAACGACAAATACGAGCAGAATGGTTAAGAAGAAGAAATGAAAATTTTACCAAAAATGAAATTAGACAAGCTGTACAAAATAATATTATTAATATGGCGGATAAAAAATATGTATATAATCAGATTAAACAAATGGTTAATTGTGAAATGAAAGCAAATGAACATTTATTTATAGAAGAATGTTCAAAGTATGTAAAATTGTTTTCGACAAGAACAATATACTATATATACTGAGGTATAATAGATAATTATATTTCTATTAGGCCAGAAATAAAATTAGAAGAAGAACATAAAAATTTGAGTACACCTGAAGATTTAGTAAAAAAAATGAAAATGTTAAAAGAGAAAAGAGACGAAGAAGAGCGTAAATTAGTAAAAGAAAAGCGTTTACAGTTATTCATGTTTGTATATAAAAGAAATTAATACTTGATTAGTTGACTATAAACATTAAACTGCACTTATTTATGTTTTAGTCAAAATTCTGATGAAATAAGATTTAATGAAAAATCTAAAGGAAGAAAGGAAATAGATATAATGAACTATAAATTTATCCAGGAAAAAGAAAGGGATATTAAAGAACAAAATATTAAAAGAAGAGAATTAGCTAACTATAAGAATTTAGAAATTATAAGTAAACAGGTAAAATATTTTGGACCCCAGAAATTTAGGTGACTTATCCGACTGTTATTGTCAAAGAATTATTGTTAATAATGTGTAATTATAAACAATATTTTTACATACAATAATTTATTTTTATCTTATTATAGTTCTAATGATATTAAAAGTAAAACTAAAATTAAAAAAAAAAAAAACACACACAAATTTCTTTTATTATTTTTAGAATTTTTAGATTCTGAGCGAAGCGAAGAATGTATTGGTTTTAAAATGATGTGTAATTTTTTTTTTCTATGGTCTGAAGTTATATCAAAATATTAGAAAAGTCAATAGTCTCAATTTTTTTTTATAGCTGTTTAAAGTTGATATTTTTAGTTTTCTGTATTTATGTCCAAAGACACTTTTACTACCCGAAATAATGCTCCGATTTTCACGAATAGCATGTTTCCGTTTGGAAAGTGGATGTTATCGGTACTTTATTTAGGTCATTTTTCAAATTTCCCAAAATTGATCCTATGCGTTAGAAATACGACGAAAAAAAACAACAATATATTAATCAATACCTACATTATCTGACTGAACTTCCCTCAGAATCGTTTTTCGAATGCATTGGTTTTTCATTGCATTCAAATACTAATTATAATTAAATACAATGATTTGCACACCTATATCCCTGCGGCAGGAGTATTAGCTCGTCTTTTTTAATTTTACTTCGTTTAATTTTAATGATATCATTCACTTTACAATTATTGTTTTTTTTTTTATTAATATACGTTTACACATTTAAATCGTTATAATTTTAAATTATAATAATGTTTCTATGCCCCTGTATAATTCCATATAGGTATGATTCCTATAATATCGTTTAATAATTATAATACATTTTTATAATCTAATTTTAATTGTGACATTCATTTGATGGCAAAATTTATATTAATAAATATTGATTGGTTATACACCAAAAATGTTTTTTTTATTAATGTATAAATATTAAATATATATGTATCACATATATAAATAGTTTATTGCACTCCAAGGAAAATAATTAAGGTCATTATTTAGACATTAAATAATCAGTGTATGATATAATCAATATAATATTGAATTATTATATTATTATTTTATTAAGAATTTAGAAAAAGAAGAAGAAAATCGAAAATGTTTGGAAAAAAAACATCAATTTTTAAAAGATTTATCCGAGCAAGTCCAACAAAAAGAATTAATACGATTACACGAAAAACAGTTAAAACAAATGGAATATAATGATTTTAAAAAGTTATTTGAAGAGTTTGATAAAGAAGAAAAAAATAGTAAGTACTAATAAAAATAATAAATACCAAATAATGATGTCGCTATAGTTACCATTTACCAATAGCCGGTAAATGCTATCAGATTATCATATATGCATAATGCATTACACATATTTTAGAAACATATTAGTATAATACAAATAAAGTGTAATTGGAACAAAAGAAATGTCTATAATAACTGATATTATATTAAAATAGTGTGTATTTCTGTCAACAGTAATTAAAATGATTATGTTAAAACGTTAAAATGTGATAAAATTTACAATAATGCAAAAAATGATATTGAATTATAATATATAAACTAGAGTACCAATACTTTTTATTTATTTATTATAGTTTCATAGTAATAAAATTAATTTTTATGTTAGAAAAGTTAATAAAAATAGAAAATCAAATACGGAAAAAAGAAGAAATTGGACATTTTGAAGAAGAAAATAAGAAATTGTTGTCAAAAATGGATGATTTAGAAAAAATGGTTGGTGTAGAATTTTTAAACACAATGAAAAAAAGTGTAAATGATGACACAGAAAAAGAAATTGAAACAAAGGTTTATAATTTATAAAACCGCATTAAACGTTACATTTAAAACAAAATTATTTTTACGTATTACGTTTAAAATATGTTAGAACCAAATAAAACTCGAGAACGAAATATTCATGAAAAATTACAAAATTATCAAGGAAGAAAATAAAATTAAAAATGAAGAGAAAATGAAATTGGTATTAAAACAAATGAACGATATTGAGGATATTAAAGAATCTATTAAACGAAAAAGTGATGAAGCAAGACGAATACGCATAGAGGTATTCACATACATAAAACTAATTAAAAATTAAAATACTTGTTATCTTGACAAAAAAACATGTAGTTGAAATGATCGGATTTCAATTTTGAAAAAATATTTAGTTTCAGCTACAAATTTACAAGAGATCGTACGAAGTACTTTTTTACATAATTAAATTTATAATTTATTAATTGTATTTTTAAAAACGTATTTTTTACAATATTTAATCATTTTTTTATGTGAGTAGAAAATAAAAATTGACAAAAGTACGACCTACGATCTCTAGAACACTTATTTCTTAATTCTAATCTTCTTCAGAATTGAAATCCGATCACAGCTACTACAAGTAATATTGTCAAGCGTTTAGATAGTTTTTAACAAAAATATTAGGAGTAGAGAGACCCCATAATCTTAAAAATTATAATGCATTATATTATTAGAACATTCATGTAACTTTGAAAGAACAAATAAAATCACGAGAAATATATCTCAAACAACAAAAAGACATTAAACATAAAATTAATGAAGAATTGACTAAAGAGAATGAAGAATTTTTAAGAGTAAAGCAGAAAATTGCGGACGAGAAAAAAGAATATAAATCTTTTCTTAGAAATTATTTAAATGAACAAATGAAATTCAAAAAAGATAAAATTGTAAGTATAAATTTGTTATAAAATATTAAAACTTAATGTGTGATATGAAATATTATATAGTTATTATTTTACACTAATTTGAAATACCAAAGAAATTTAGTAATTTATTGATCAGCAAGAAGCAAAGTGAGAAAATTTATATTGGTTTTGGGTTTATAATGATAATTTTTCTTTTTCTTTTTTTTTTTTTTTTTTTTTTTTTTTTTTGTGGTTCCACCAAAAGTAGGTAGTTATTTTGAGTGGTAAAATAGTACTTCAAATGGAGTAATTTTCTGATAAAGAATTGTATACGTACTATATTTAGTATTTTTTTTATTTTTAGTTAGGTACCTAATTAAAATTTTAAATCGCATTATTTCAGTTCCCAATTGTATTTTAGCGATAAAAAACTATACAAAAATAAATAATATATGAAAAAAAAAAAATATGATTAAAAAGTATTTTTTATAATAATTAAAGGAAAATAATGTAGGTTAGATACTTAAAATATTTTTAAATATTTAAACTAATTTTTTACGTGAAATAATTAAGCTATAATTATTTTTAACCTAAAATATAGAACTTTGGAGAGCGAAGTTTAATTAGATGTATTAATAATAATATAGTAATAAAAATATTGACATGTTATTTAATAAAATGTAATCTTATTAATATTTAAAAATCAAAGTAACTGCAATTGCAAAATTATATTACCATGTAAAATAATTATTATCTGGAAACTCAATGCAATTTATAAAATTTTTGGTTGAAAATCATATTATAATTGATACTTTTTTTAAGTCGTATGAGTAACTACCTATAGTAAATTTTTAAATAGTCTTTTTTAAATAGAAGGAGAAAATTAAAAACGAAAGAAAAAATATTTTTTTGAGATTTACGTCGTAGATATTTTGTCACTAATATTTATCTAATTCTAATATTATTCGATTTATATGTTTAAAAAATAATTATTATAATTATTATTTACCAACATGCATTTTCAATATCTACCAAGGTACTTATTACAGTTTATTGATCAATATAGGAACAAGAAAAGAAAAGTGAATTAGAATATTACCAAAATTTGAAGTTGGAATTAAAAGAACGACAAAACCTAGTGAATCAATATGAAACAACAAAAAATAATTTTAATTTTAAGTGCAACCGAAATTAATAATAATAAAGTATGATATATTAGTTGTTTCAAAAAATATATATTTAAATGTAATTTATGTATAATTTTAGTGATAATTTGTCATATACCTACATGTGTGCATAAAGCTGGAACTTCATATAGGTACTCCTAGATATAACGATATAAGTAATATCGTGATACGCGTGAAACTTCTATCTTTAATTTATAATATATACCTATTAATAAAATGTTATAAAAATATTCACAAGTGCTTAATTTTATTTTAAATATTAATAAAAAAAATTTGAAATGTATTTAAAAATCACTGATGAATGATGATAATTTCACATATTATTTGTAGTAGTTAACTAAAATTTATTTTCATAGGTATTACTGATGTATTAAAGTTTTTCATATTAATTGTGTTATTTAAACACAAAATGTAAAATTGTATCATTTTTAAAAATATACATATTTTTATTTATATAGGTACGTTATAATATAATATAATTATTATATTATTAATTTTACCTTGTATATAATTTCAGGAAGAAACTTATAATACATTAGGTACAATAGGTACTTACTTTATAAAATGATTATATAAAAATTAAAATAAATAAAAGTTCGCTACTATCATTATTATATCCTGCATGTTTGTATTTTACTAAATATTTTAACTTATACACATAATAAACAATAATAAATATTCAATAACATATAATTATTATAATTTTATCAGCTCTAATTTAATTAAGCAACTTTATATAGGTATACATTATTATAGGCTTGATAAGAATTGCAGTTATTCTTTATTAACGTAAATTAAATGATGATAAAGTGAGCAAAAATAACTAATATCATTGTTGTAAATTATTTTTAACTTTTTAAGGATATAAAAGTATCATTAAGAAAAAACAAGGGAAGGGAACTGGTGTGGAAAGGATACAAGTGTAAAGAGGATAGTTTTGATTCTTGATTCACATTTGAATGGAATGGTAGTAAATCATTACATTCGTAAAAACAATATAGAGGGAAGTTCATCAGATAATATTATATTATGTACCGATTAAAATGTATACATTTAGCAGTCTCTATACGTTCAATATAAATAATTTATCATAAAACCTCTAAATGAGTCATCTAAATAACCAAATCTCACTGTACTTCGCTTCGAATCGTTTTTCGAAAATAATGATTTATCATTGCATTCAAATGTGAATCAAAATTCAGCACTATGCCACTATCCTCTTTACATCTGAATCCCTTCCACACCAGTAACACTTCCCTTGGTTTATTATACTTAAACAGCTATAAAAAAAAATATTTAATATATATTTATATATATATATATATTATACAAACGAATTTCTGTTTACCTTTTATTAGTTTTATTCATACCCAGGGACCTTGAAACAAGTATTATGATATTATGAATTTTACGATGGAATTTTTTCTTTATAGATGGTTGCCATTAGTTACAATAATATTATTTTGGTTGTTATTACTTTCAATAATAATTATATTATTATGATTATTGGTTACTATTATAATCATGATGAGTCAAATTTCTGTAGCATGGGATCAATTTTGAAAAATTTGAAAAATGACCTAAATAAAGTACAAACTACATCCAATATTCAAGCAGAAACATATTATACTATTCATGAAAATCGGGGCATTATTTTGGATACCTAGTAAAAGTGTCTTCAGATATAAAAAGAAAAAAAGCAAGGGAAAGGGTTTGGAAAGGATACAGGTGTGCAATCGTAGTGTTTAATTTTAATTATAATTTCAATACAATGATAAATCATTGCACGAAAAAATGATTCTGAGCGAAGTTATTCAGTCGGATAATTTCGTTTTTTCGTCATTTTTTTCATAATATTTTCGATTAACTAAATATATCAAAGTTAAACAGCCATATAAAAAAAAATTTAGGATAGAGATTTTTCGTGATATGAATGTTTAGTAATATGTAAATATAATTCAGTAAAATTTTCAGATGTTGATGCCAAAAATTGCCAATTTTATCAAACATTATATACGTATATATATACGTATATATACATAAAAACGAAAATTTTACGGAATAGGTATTCAACATCTTATATTTTGTAGAAAAATTAACGTAACTGTTCCAAAATTTTACCACATATGTATAGTAGCTATGTGAATATCTAAAAATATTTCAAGTCTCTATCTTCTGAATTGCCTGAGTTATCATGAAATATTGAAATCGAATTCGTCGAAAATTCAGTTTTCGTGAAAAATACCGTTTTTTCGTCATTATTTCATCGTTTTGCCCTCTAGCTAAATTTGTTAACATTAATGCAAATTCTTTGATATCTTTTGTCTCATGATTTAGGTCAACTCATAAAATTTAAACGTTTCCTAAATAGTTTTGATTGATATCATTTATTCATTTCTATGTCATTAGGATATGATATTATGACAACGTATCTTTGAAACTATCGTATAACATAACGCCAATACATGTGGTAAAATTGTAAAAAATCAGTTTGTATTATTGTCACTCTTATGAATGATATGAACAATATACATGGTCAATCATGAATGACAATCTTTTGATAATTTTTCACTTTTCTTCACTTTCACTTAGTCTTTGATCTATGATCTATGATCTTTGATAGGCCAACCCCCGGGAGGTGCTCAAAGAAGTATTATGAGGTTTACGATGGAAATTTTTGTTTATAGATGGTTGCTATTAGTTTCAATAATATTATTATTTTGGTTTCTATTAGTTTCAATAATAATTATATTATCACTATGGTTACTATTATAATCAACAATCATATAGCTGATGAATCAAATTTGTTGAAGAAAAAATGTCTTTTTTTCGTCATTTTTTCGTTGTTTTTTCTGTCGCATGGGGTCAATTTTAATAAATTCATAAAATGACCTAAATATAAAGTACAAACTACATCCAATTTTCAACGAAAACATGCAACATTTGCAAAAATCGGAACATTATTTCGAGTAGTAAAAGTGTATTCAGACATAAAAAGAAAAAAAAGACACACATCATCATTGTAAAACCAATACATTCTTCAATTCGCTCAGAATTTAAAAAAGCATATAATATATATAAATGAATTACTATATAAGATATTATAATAATTTAATAGTTAACATATTATTTGTACGGTTTTGTAATGATGTAAATGTAAATTACAGATTGTATACTCATTATTATATAATGATAATAAATTATAATTTTGATATTGTAAATAAATAATATTATTTTTATTAGTTTAAAATGCTTCATTACGTTACCAAGGCAACTTTTGATTATTGCATTGATTACTGTGCTATCAAATAACATTATTTCTGTATGTACGTGAAGTCTAAATAAAAGTTTTGATTATAATTTTATTGTACACATATTATGTTAATTATATTAAATTCTATATTTGTTTACACAATTGAATAACAATCTATCATGGAAGAACTGAAAGACAAAAGTTTACATTTAACAGCAGAGAAACTTGCTGATGAACTTCAAAAAATGGAAAATTATAATAGGTTTAATGAAGATTTACAGGTACAATGATTAAATTTATTAAATTACTAATTTATTTATTATTAGTTAACTAATAAATTTCAAATAATTATAAATCTTATATTCCGATTGCTTCACTTCTTTGCTCCACAAATCGAAAATATCTTTCGATTTATGTGAGCTATTAGCAGACAGTTAAACTAAAAACTAAAAGTTAAACTAAAATTTTATTTTACCCGATTTATCTTAAGCAATAAGCATTATTCATAAAATATACAGGTATAATTATAATAATAATATAGGTATATTAATATGATGATTATATGTATGTATTTTCTGATTACTTAAGTGTAGTGCCTAATTATATACATTGTCCATAACACACACACACACACACACACACACACACACATATATATAGGTACCTACCTATATTTAATTTATAATTTAATATAATTATTTTTAATAATTATTCGATAATTATTAATGGTTTATAGTTTATAGAGTTAGAAAAAAAAATTGTATTATTAAAAATATTATAAAATATAAGAAAATATTAATTATTTTACTATTATATTTAGGCGTTAGCTGCGTCTCACGATGTATCCATTGACGACTTTAAAAATACATTAGTGCAAGCTGTGAATAAAGGCGGTATGGAAACAAATCTCAGAAATGCAGTATTTCATTGGCTTAGAAACCACGGCAACAATAAACAAACAGTGGTTAGAGATGAAATAACGAATAGAGAACCATTAGATTATTTACGAAAAGCTCAAGTAACATAATATATATGATATATGTATTAATATATATATATATATATAATAACTGACCCGGTAAACGTTGTTTTGCCATATAAATTATTTCTAATGAATATTTTGGTAGTCTATTAAAATAAAATTAAGTTATTGTAAGTGTGTGATGATGTGGTAACTGGTATAGTGATGGTATATAACTGAAAGAGGAATGGAACACTGTGAACGATGACTGCCTATAAAAATGACAATACACCTGCAATATTCATTTTTTGAATATATTATACTTTTTTTTAGATTCTGCGCAGGCCCTGATTTATCAATTCAGAGGCCCAGTGCAATTTTAAATTATGGGCCCTTTTTTCACTTCAATCAATGCTACATTTATGTATATAGGTACTGCATAGTGCATACTATACATTATATAAATTAGGTATATCAAAAAAAAATAAAGTAATAGTATTAAAAATCTAATTTATTTATTACAAAACAACGCTACATTTTAATTTATATAATATTATAAATGAAAATTTTAAAGATGTATAATTTATAAACATTTTCTAGCTTTTTGTTTTAAAAATTCGTCTATTATATCGTCAAAATTTAAACTGGATGTTATATTATTTTCTATCGATAATATTCCTAATGCATTTAAGTTTTGTTGTCCCAAAGTCGACCTTAATCTATTTTTTATGCTTTTCAGTGATGATTTAAATTTTCTTTTCATAAATCCACTTAAATATTTTTTCGACATTTTAAATGTAATATAAATAATAAAAAAAACACGAGACGACACTACGCAATAGTATAGTAGACAGAAGTGTACTGTATGAAAATGTGCAACAATTTAATAATTTTATTGATATCATTTTGGTAATATTATTATTTTATATTTTTCTCTATTAGAAATAAATTTTTGTCTCAGATTATGAGAAACATAAATATACGAGTATTTTAATTTTTTTTTTTTGTCGGTGCCCGGTGGGCCTCCTTAACGAGTGGGCCCAGTGCAAATGTCCCATTTGTCCCTGCATAAATATGGCCCTGATTCTGCGCGAAGCGAAGAATGTATTGGATTTACAATAATGTGTAATTTTTTTTTATTCTGATTTCTGAAAACACTTTTATTACTCGAAATAATGCTCCGATTATCACGAATAGCATATGTTTCCAGTAGGAAAGTGGATCTAGTTGGTACATTAGGTATTTAGATCATTTTTCGAATTTCTCAAAATTGACCCTAAGCAGTAAGCGGTAGAAAAAACTTCGAAAAAATGACGAAAAAACGGCATTTTTCACGAAAAATAAAATTTTGACGAATTCAATTTCTATATTTCACGATAACTCAGGCAATTTTTAAGTGAGAGACTTGAAAATTTTTTTGGAATTTCACATAGCGAATATATATATGTGGTAAATTTTAGAACCGTTTGGTTAATTTTTCTACAAAATATAGGACTTTGAATTTGAATATTTCGTAAAATTCTCGTTTTTACGTATATAATATTTTTGATAAAATTGGCAATTTTTGGTATTAAGGTCTGAAAATTTTACTGAAGTATACTTTTACATATTACTAAACATCATACTAAAATATTAAAAAAATCCCTAGTCTCAATTTTTTTTTATAGCTGTTTGAAGTTGATATTTTTAGTTCAAACAAAAATTATAATCTGACTGAACTTCGCTCAGAATCGTTTTTTTGGACGCAATGGTTTATCATTGCATTCAAATTCTAATTAACATTAAACGCTATGATTTGTATTCCGTGCGGCAGGAGTATCAGTTCTTTTTTTTTTTTTTAATAAATTTCAAAAATGTTTAGATTAAACTTAAAACAATTTAATATATTATATGTCTAATTGTCTAATATGATTATTGATTATATTAAGTTCATTGGTTTATATAATGTCATGTGTAGATTACATGGGAAAGAAGAATACAAAAATCTTTGGAAACTATGTCCGAAGAAATGGGTATAAATTTATCATGTTATAGGTCCAATGTAGATCGAGAAGAAATGTTACAAAAATGGAAAGAACTCAGTACATACAATACAGGTAAAAAAATTTTTCAATTCTTATTTTTAAGTTATAATTTTTCATTAACTTATGTTTCATAATAAGTAAAAGAAAAGAAAATATTCAACCGTGGAAACCTTCATATATCCAACAATATAAATAAATATTTTATTTATGCAATAATTTTTAATAATTATATTCTTATTTGAATCAATTGCCTATATTAAAAAAAAATTTGTACATGATACCTATTAGAATAATTAATTATAAAAGGAATATTAATACCTACCATATTTGCAAAAATGATTATAATAAAGATTAAAGGTTATAAGACTGTTTTAATTTAAATAAAAATTAGTTTAAATTATCCTTATTATTATTTTAAATTTCAATGTTTTATTCTTATTATATATCTAAAACATATTTTTTTATTTTAAATATTTCTGTTTATACTATTACCATTTGTATGTTTTATTTTTATAAAATTATTACATAATATAGAAAAATGTAAATATATTTTAAATAATGTAATTATATTTTATATTTTTAAGGTTTAGAAAGATGGAGACCTGTGTACGCTCCTAAAGATTTTTTAGAAGTTCTAGTTTCATTGTATAATCCTAATTATCAAATGATATCGTAAGTATTAAAATATTAATTTACAACCAAACCTGAGTTATTTTTTTAATAACTACCTACCTATATATCATGATACCAATGTAAAATTCTAATATTCCTATGATAATAAGAATAACTAATAAGTAATTATATACAATTATATTAAATAAACATATTATTATTTTAATTGTATATTTAAGTTTACAAAATTAAATAAACAAATATTAATTAATATTACCTATATACTATATCATCTAAAGCAGCGGTTCCCAATTAATATAAAGACACGAATCTATAACTTATATTGGTCCAGGGACCACCTTTTTGTAAATACTTACTTTTACATTTTGTTTTAATATAAAAATGAAAAAAAAATAGTATGATTTATTTTAATTTTACACACCTTTTTGTAATACGAGAATATACCTGTAAACACAGATTCTCAAAAAATATAATACGAGTATATAGAGATATATTTATTTTGACACTTTATTTTACATTATTTTTTCAATATTGCAAATACCATTATTTAAATTTTACAATTTAATTACATCTAAATCTTCACTCTACAATTTACCTCTACACTACACAATAGCATGGTCCACGGACTACTTGAGAACTACTGTTCTAAAGTATTGTTAATTTTCGTTTTTTTCTAAATTAACTAAATATAATAAATATTAATTTAATATTTCCTTAATGGCTTAATCATTAAAGATGATTATATTAAGAATTTTTACAATGTTTAATTGATAATAAATTTAAAAATTTATAATTTTACATATATTTTATAATTTAGAGATGACATGATATGGGATTTCACGTACTTACCACTTAAAGTCAAATCGCTATCAGAACTTGTAAGTTATTTTATAGTAAATAATTAATAATAGTAGGTTCCTACTTAAATATTTTAGAACGTGTACCACAGTACACATAGTGGAAGTACTAATTTTTGTATTTATCTTTAAACTATGAAACAACTAAAAAAATATTTATTTATTATACCTATTTAATATAAAACATAATATTTTATAATTATATTCTATAGCGCATACATACATAATACAAATTACAAATGATATAGACAATAACACGTTAAAATGTTAAATTGATTTGATATATTTAGTAATTTACTAATTTCTAATAAATAACTTATTATATTTTAGATTCTGGTTTTACAATGATGGTGTGTCTTTTCTTTCTTTTTTTTTTACCACACTTTTACTACCCGAAATAATGCTCCGCTTTTCACGAATAGTATAATAGTTTCCGGTTTGAAAGTGGATGTAATTGGTACTTTATTTAGGTCATTTTTCGAATTTCTCAAAATTTGATCCTATGCGTTAGAAAAAACCACGAAAAAAACAACAATATATTAATCAATACCTACATTATCTGACTGAACTTCGCTCAGAATCGTTTTTCGAATGCATTGGTTTATCATTACATTCAAATTCTAATTAAAATTAAACACTATGATTTACACACCTATATCCTTGCACAGGAGTATTCCTACCCTTGCTTTTTTAAATTTATTTTAACTTAATCATAATTTAAAATTTGTTTAAAATTGTTAAAAAAATTAATTTTTCACAATTTACTGAAGTTAAATATATACTATTTAATTTATATTTATATAATATATTATATATTTAGAAAGATAATAGTTTATCTATTTATAAATAAATTTGTGTAAATATATATACATATTTCTATATATTTCTATATATAATATATTATAATCTAACTAGAACAGTTTCAGCATAACTTCTTTATACTGTCTCGTATATGGCGTAAAACAAAATAATAATAGTATCAATTAACAAAAATATAATCAAAA
The DNA here is from genome assembly GCA_021307375.1 of Tetraneura akinire. Classification (NCBI taxonomy): domain Eukaryota; kingdom Metazoa; phylum Arthropoda; class Insecta; order Hemiptera; family Aphididae; genus Tetraneura; species Tetraneura akinire. Next base: position 3,896,841 of record JAIUCT010000028.1, read on the forward strand.
CATGAATTAATAATTATTATTTTTGAATACCATATCAAATCTTAAATTTGAGAGTGTTTATAAATTATAACTAGTAATATTATAACTTTTTATTGATGGATTTTAGAAACATCATTATAGAGATTTGGCCACGGCAGATTTGCTATTAGGATTAACAACACTAACGACGGTGTCGTGTAATTCGATTTCACAAGGAGAACAGGAACGAATTACTTTAGGAGAAAAGGGTGCCTATATTAATTTTACATTAAAAATTCCAAAATATATAAATAATTTATAAAAATTAATTTGAATAATATTATGTATATACGACTATACGAGTATGTATTTTCTTTATAGTTTTAGAAAATCAGCATGCACCTGTGTGTCAAGAATACTTGAAATTGGGTGCTCCTCGTAGTCTACGACGAAGACTTTGGTCACAAATTTTAGGATGTAATGTAAAGTCGTCGGTAAATAAAGTCATTATTTTTCCTATATGCCTCGTGTTTTAAATTAACGGGCTGATAATTAGTTTATGTTTTAATTAAAAATACAAATAACTGACAAAATATTATCAAATGATTCTATCCAAATAATAAATCATTTTATTTACTTTTTTATTGGTTAAATTAAAAAAAGTTTCTAAATTCATACTTCAAAAAAAAAAAATTATACGTACCTTGTTATTGTAATATTTATTTTAACTCAGCGCATTACAACGTGTTTGTTTATGACGGCGTGTTATATAGGCAATATTAATACGGCTGCATCTCAATTGCGTACCAAAAAGAAAAGCAATGTTGATTGTCAATTTGTCAACCGAATTGAGTGCGCGTATTTTTTAGGACAAGATCGAATTTCGTGCGGATATTTTTTATGGACAGGTTCGAATTGGGTGAGGGTTTTTTTCAAAATAGGCCTGAATTGCATGCGAATATTTTTCGAGACAATTTGAATTGCACGTATAAAATTTTGAACAGACGACTGATTACTATAATTATAATACAAAAACGACGAATGGCTGTGGAAAAAGTATATTATATTCATGAAAATAACCCTTTGAAGTTTATAGAAAAATTGGCATAAAAATCTTGCCAGTTTGATTTTTATATTTTTCTAATGTATTTTATTAGTTTTTTAATGTATTGTATATTTGTATTAGTTTTATTTAATGTATTGTATTGGTGTTAATGTGTTATAATTGAATTGGAAATATAATAATACTAACTGGGCTTCTTTGCAAAAAAAACTGCTCATGCAACTTGGTTCTGTCACGAGAAAACCGTGCACGCAATATTCAACCTAAATAATGGTTTTGGCACGCAATTCGGAAACACCGATTAATACATATTTCAATATTTGTATGCATGGAATCATTTTTAAATAATTTTAAATTTACTTTTGATGTGCCGGAGTGAAATATTAGGTATTATATTATTATTAAAATATTAATATATTAAATATTTTTAAAAATAAATATTAAATTAAAATTTGTACTTCAATAAATAAATTTTTTTAAAAAAAAAATATAAAGATCAATTACATTAAAATATTGAAAAATCATACAAAATGAATAAATATTAAATTTAACAGGTGCGAATGGAGTATTAGTTTTTTTCTAGGAAAATGGGAGAGTAATAATGAGGTAGTTGATTTTATTTTACTATTTCTACAATTAAAATTTTACGAGAATTCACTAGCAAACAGAAAGATTGTATTTCCAATTTTGAATCAATTTTTCACGTCGTATAAAAATTAGTTGGTGCTATGACGATGAAACAAATCTCGCGTATTTTTCTATAGGATATACATTACTCGGAACTCAAACAGCGTGTGCTAAACTATGATATGTTAATAGACAAATTGATCACGAAGGATGTTCAATTAACCGCTTGTAACGACGATCAGTATTTCGTGTTCGAAGACATCTTATATCAGGTAATTATGAGTAGATAATTATTTAATATTCGATCGGTGCTAGCTCGGAATATAGTTCGTATTTCTCGAGAATAGTAAATTTGTAAAAATATATGTTTCTAATTTTTACTCGTCCAGATAATGTTGTGTTTTACCCGCGACACCGACGTGCTGTCCGTGTTCAACAATTCTACCGGACATCCTATTCTAACGCCGTTGAAAGGCAGACCATCCGAAGAGGTAATTTATCCGCCCAACGGCATTGTACCGTTCCACGGTTTTACTATGTACGGTGAGGAAATAAGAAATACAGTTTTGAAAAACAAAACATATAAACGACCAATATTTTACTTTTATTTTAAATCGACTAATTGTATCTATCTTTTTTTTTCAGCTGCTCCGATGTGTTATCTGTTCGACGATCCCGTGCCCCTGTACTACACGTTCAGAGCGTTTTACATGCGCTATTGGTTCAGGTTACACGAGATCAGCTCACATCCACAGAGCATACTCGGACTTTGCATACTGTTTCAACGACTCTTGCAGAGACACGAGACTAAGATTTGGTCACATTTTATGAATCATAACATTCATCCGTAATTATCATCATTCATCATCTTCATTATTTTTCACATCCATTACGTATATACTTGTAGGTACATGTTACGGGTAATGTTAATATTAGACTAAAGTAATTATAATTACATAATTATAATACGAGTATTATCCGACTAATTTTAACATTAGCCTGTAAACCTTGAATAACATTAATTTTTTTTAATTTTTTTAAATTTCATTATTTTCTTTTCTTTTTTTTGTATATTATACATTACACAATATTAGTAGCCAGTAGGTTAGGTATACAGTATACTTATACTAAAAATTTATAATACGAGTAATTTATGAAAATTTCTACATCAGTCTCAAAATTTCTAATTAATAACAAATATATATTAAATATTAACATGATAATTAGTCATAAAATGATAACTGATAAATTAATTAAATGTAATGATTTTAATTTGAAATTTAATTGATAAACTATCCATATTTTATTTTTTAAGTTTACTTAACATAGCCATAAAATTATGCACTAGAAACCGATTTAATGTTTTTCTATACCTATTAGTACACATTATGTCAATTATTACACATTTTATGATCTCTAATAAAAAAATTTAGTGAAGTTGCTATCCAAATATCATATGTAGGAACTTAGGAAGTCACTAAGTCAGGATTTTTTTTTCAGAACAACACAATAAATAATTTTAAATGAAAATTCAACATACCTATTATGTAAGTAGCATATTTACGTGGAGGAGGAATATGGAGGATAAATCCCCCTTAACTTTTTTTCAAGTGATATTTGTTGAAAATTAAAATTGTTTTTTACCCAACTATATCTCCTATTGGGTTAATTTAATATTTTCCGATATACATAACTCCCCTTGAGCCTTGACCAAATCTTAATTACGTCACTGCATTATGTAATTCGTAGTGTTATATGTTGTAGAAATAATTGTTTTTCTACACTAAATAAATGAATTCAACATAAATTCAGATTTAGAGGAGGTTTAAGTTTAAGTATATAATTTTTAATGTTTACCACCAAAATTTTGAATTGGGTGGTACTTTATGAAGGAAATTATAGATACTCTTAATTTTTACTAATGTTTAATAATTGAAATTAAATAATTATTATAAATGTTTAATGATTGTTTCATACTTTAAATTTTAATGCAATACTGCAATGACTGGAACTGATTAGGCAAATGATATTTTGGCGGTTAGCAATATAGCTATTATATTTTAATATGTTTTAAACATTGCACGTATTTAAGCTACCCCTTTTAGTCTGTTCATATTATTACATTTATTAAACACTATTAATTAATATTCATTGTTATTATCAGTTTTTAAATTCTTATTAATAGCGTTTCGTGTTTTTAGTTGTTTCGTTAAAATATTTATGACGAGTATTTTTTTCAACACATGTACCTATTTAAAAACTATTAAAAGAAAACTCGTGTCGTTAGTTATTATTCATTTATTTATATTTCTTATGACATTATCCAAAGTGAATTTGTTAATTATATATTAATTAATTTTAACTAGGTTCATTAAAGTTAATGTTACATTATCCTAATAATAACGTTACTCGTAATATACATATACAGACTGATTGAATAACCATGTATATTGTATAATGTGTTTTTCTATATTTTTAAATTTTGTAATAATTTGAAACCAAGTTAAGCAATATAAAGTTAAGCTCCTATAAAATTTTAATACCTAAAAACTCAAAATTGCCAATTTTATTAAGCATTATATACAAAAAAAAAAAAAAAAATTATAATTTTAGGAAATGTTCAAATTTCTATATTTCCACAAAAAAATTTCATAATAGATCAAAAATGTTAACCTAACTAATACAATTTCAAATATCTTAGTTCAATATTTCCTGTGTTATCGTAAAATATTTGAAATTGTTTCCGTGAATATTACCGAATTTTCATAATTTATTGATAGTTTTTCCTCTCGCATAAGCATAAGCTCAATTTTAAAAGAAATTTGACAAATTTAAAAAAAAAAACTGTATTTATATTTATATCAAAAAAGTGTCTTTAGGCATAAAAAATAAAACATCATTGAAAAACCAATACATTCTTCGCTTCGCTCACAATCTAAAAATAATAATAACTATTAAAATATTGTTTAGTGATATGAATTGATATTATATTTTTTACGCTAGATGAAGAGAATAGTAAAATATAGTTGTTATTGTTGAGTGACGGTATTAAAAAATACTATATATACTCGTAGTATTGGTTCACTACATTTTTAATGTGACGATATTAAAAATTAAAATGATATTTTATATTATTATTATCAACAGTATCCGAGTGGTTTTCAAATGGCTCATGAAAGGTTTTAGCGGACACTTACTCCCAGAACAACTACTGAATCTATGGGACATAGTTATAGCATATGATTCTTTGGAAATCCTACCACTATTGGCCGTATCGATATTGAGTTTTAGAAAAGACAATCTACTTCAAGTGAACACATTGCAAAATGTCGATGTAAGTACCTAACTAATACAATGACGTCAAAGTATAATCATTATACTAACATTATAATTTATAGTTGTACATAGGTACCTACTTTGTTTATTCAATTTCTACTATAGGTATATTATATTTTATATTATTATTTTAATTTTTTTAGGCTATTCTGGTTGATTTGTCATCATTGAACGTAATGTCTCTCATACAATTGGCGCTTAAAGGACCAATTAACATATAATATAATTGTATTTATTATTTCTAACATTTTTCCCTGTTATACATTTTTTCAGATTATATTAAAACATATTACATTTCATTTTAATTAATTTTTATTTTAATATCAGTATATTTCATTTTTTATTAATTAATTATTTTAATATATATATATATTATATTATTATGCCACGTAATTATTATGAGTATATAAAAGAGTATTAATAGAACAAATGTGTAAATTAGTAATTACTAGTTTGTATCTATATAATGTATATTAAATTACTTATCTACATAAATAATATAATTTTAATTAACTTGATTTGTTTAACTCATAAAATTATAATATCTATGCAAGTATAATTATTAAATCAAGTAAAATTATAAAGAATTTGAAATTTGTACAAGATTGGATTTATGTGTTTTTATGAGATCAAATGCCAAAGTTTAAAAATAAATTCTACCTACTAAATTTGTGTTTAGATTTCAATTAAATAAGTAACATTATTTTGATAAATGATACTTGTAATATATAAAATAAATATATCAAACTGTAACATATAATAAATGATAATTTTTTTTTATTATATTACACAATCTACTCTGTATTTAGTTTCAATACTTTCCACATTAGAGGTTAATAAATAATTGACATAAATAATTAATTTTCTATATCTAATCGTATTTTCTAGAACTTTGAATATAATAAAATTAATGATTTATTTCAAGAATAAAAAAATATTGAAGGGAATATAAATATAGAATAAATAAATAAAAAACAAATAAATAAATGTGAAATATATTAAAATTACTTAACAAAAACTAAATTTATATTATTTAATAATATAATTAACTAATATAAATATAATAGGTAAATATATAATATATATAATATATAGCATATATATAATTAATCATATAACATAAAAGTATATATTGGTAACATTTCATAAAAAAACAACAAAAAAACGTAACAAGAATACTGATAAAAAAATCTATATTATTATTTAATTAAAAATTATGGAATTAGTAAAAGTTACTAAAATTAAAACTTCCAACAATTGGTAATACTAACGGATCTAGTTTTTTTCATATCATCTAAAGTATCTGGTAATATGGTTCCTTTTGTTTCAGGTAATAATAAAACTAAAATTGAAACAAAAATACCTAATAAACCACATACTGTACTTGGAATGTACCATGCTTTAGCTCCCTAAAAATAAAAAAAAATTTAAAGTATAAATTTGATTCAATAATATAAAAAATAAATAATTTTTACCAATAATTCAACAATATATGGTGCAATGATAGATCCTATTTGAGAAATAGTTAACGTTGTTCCAATGCCTGTATTTCTTATTGTAGTTGGATATAATTCTGATATAAAAAGTAAACTTACTGAAAATACAGCACTCACACAAAACTTTCCAAGCAAAGTAATATATAATAACAATATATTTTTTGCTAAAAAATAAATAAGTATAAAATAAATATATATATATTATATGAATATATTATATTCCCTTGATATTTGTAATATATTTACCTTGTGGTATTGCTAACAATGAAAGTTGCAATATTCCTGATGTGAAAAATAAACCTGTAACTGCTTTTTTGCGTCCAACATATATTAATAATGGAACAGTTGACACATAAGCTAAACCTTCAACAACTCCGTTCAAAGCAATATATACATAGCGATCAGCAGAAATATTATCACCATTCAATCCTGAAAAATTTGAATAATATCTATTAGTCTATAAAAAATACTTCAATAAATATACATAATTGAAATAATAATTTTATAAATTTTAACTTAATTATATACTAATATTATAGACATACTCATTTTATAGTTGGATTTATAATTTAAATTTGATCCAGATATATATTCAGATAGATAATTTAATAGAACCTACCAATTACATAATATGACAAGCCACAAACAAATCCACAAGAAAATGAAATTACAGTCTTTGCTGACAAATCCCAAGTTGAAAATAATGATGTAAATGTCAATAAAAATTCTATCCTTTTTCCATGGCTTTTATCAATCTTTTATTAAAAAAAAAATATATATATATATATTTTTATATCTTAAATATAATATTGTGTATTTTAAAGATAATTAAATGCAAATTAAATTTTAAATTGTCCTAGATTTTATCAATAACTGAAACTGTAAAACTCACATTTGGAATTTCGACATCTTGGTAATTATTTTCAATATCTCTGTAATTTACTGTTGGAACAAGTTTAGTCATAACTGCCCAAGCTTGTTTCTTTTTTCCTTGAGACATCAGCCATTTAGGCGATTCAGGTAAAAACCTTAATAATGATAGGTAATAATAATAATAATAATAATAATAATAATAATAATGTATAATTTTATGTATACTGTAAAATGTGTATGCTATATTATTAAATATTATTCTAAAAGTATTACCAGCATTGTATTAATAATCCAAATATAGGCAATGATAAAACTAAAAGTAACATTCTCCATGGTCGTATGTAATAAGCAATGATTGCTAACAAAACATAACCAATTGGATAAGATAAATTTGTTAAGAGACAGAGTAATGTACGAGTTTTACCACTAGTCAATTCTGCCACTAAAATTTAAATTAAATTATTAATACTTATTTGTTTTGAAATTAATATAATAAAATTAATTTAAATCACATATTGTATAAGAAGATTCATAAACTCCAGATCCAGCTACGCCAATCAAAAACCTTGCAATTAAAAATAATATGTATGAATCGATTAGAATAGCAAATGGTCCAGAAAACATGTATATTAATGCAGCCATGTTAAAAGCATATTTTCTGCCATATGCATCTGAAACCGAGCCAAATAGCAGTCCGCCAACAAACTTCCCAACTGCCATAGCAGCTTGGATATTGGATTTGAGTGCTCCATTATTACAAACTAAATTCCACTGAAACATTTTTATAAAATACATACAAACAATAGAATAAAATAATATTAAAAACATTCTTAATTTTTGAATAAATATATATTATGTACTTCAGTTACAACAGAATCTTTATTATTGTAACTGTAATATTGGCAAGGTATTGAAGTAACATTATCTAAATGTTCTATTGACCAATTGTAACCATTTTTAGCAAGTATTGAATAATTTCTATTGTAATAAGTGCATTTTTCAAGTATTTCAGGATAATCATTTTGATACCTTAAAAAAAACATAATATCAAATAATTAAATTTTAGATCCTAATTTAAGCAAATAATAGATTAATGTTATGACATATGTTTTTTTTCTGTATATGATGATACTATTTTAAGCAGAATATGTCTATTACCACAAATGAGGATGCTATTAAAGTAGAAAATTGCATTTATACTCTATCCAACGAGAGAACACACCGCGTACCGACCAAAATTTGTCCATTTTCATGCATCCCCATGCACACCGCACACCCAGCCATAGGCCCTATCACAAAAGACGAGAAGACCGACCCACTAAAATAACAACGCAACTACCAACACATTTGTCAACGATTAATTTTATATATGTATCATATGGGCGTCAATTATAATCAACAGGTTGTAATTACCGATCATTACCGTATAATTGATCGGCAATCTTCGGAACGATTACATAGTATGAAGAGGGAAATTTGGGCTCAGCAACTGCTCGATTGTCATTCTGCATGCACAGAACGTCATGTTCTCTCGTTGGATAGAGTATATTCAGTACTATATTTAAGCAACTATTTGAATTTCTCAATATCTCAATATTTTTTGCATTTGATTGAAATATCTAGTCAAAATATAATGAAAATAAATAAATTCGAGGAAACTATGATTTTGATAAATTAGATTTTATTTATTTTATCATAACTAAAAAACTATAAGTTGTAGAAGCTAGATAATTTTATTCGATGTTAAATAAATGTGATAAAAATTTAGAAATTTCACTTTTAATTTTAAATTTAAATAAATGTTTCTTATAATTAATCATAATGTAATGTATCAAAATATTAGTCAATAATTTATTATTAGTATATCTGAAAAAGTTTAACTCAGAACTATTTTTTTTTCAAGTGCAATAAATTATCATTACATTAAAATCTAAATTTTAATACATCCTTTCATTTATAGTATTGTAATATTATATACGTTTATAATTAATATCATTTATATAAATTATATTAAATCTATCACGGTAAATCAAGTTTTAAAACTACTATAAAGATTTTAAAGCAATTATTACCCAAGGATAGATTAAAAATTTATATAATCATAAATTATTAATAATTATAAATAATTCATGTAGTTTAACTATAAAATATATATAATGTTAATAATAATGTAAAATAAGCGCATATTTTTACATTTTAATTTATTTTCTAGGTATATGAAAATACTAATAAATTTATAGCAAAAGTTAAATATTAAAATAAAAATATTAATATTTGTATATTTGTACCTACCTATCGTTTTTCTAATATTTTTAAATTTTATTTATGATTTTTGTTGATGAGAAAGTAATTTATCAATTATATTTAATTTATAATTTTTAATAATTAAATACTTTTTAAATTAAAAATTCAAATTTGATATTTTCTAAAATTACTAAAAAAATTATATTATAAAATTAGAGTGTAGTTTAATAATTCCATTGAATTAAAATTAATTATATTAGGCATATCATTTTTTTTAAAATAAAATATTTCAAAGGATTTTAATATTAATGTATTCAATATATTATATTTTTCTTAAAATCAATGTAGGTATTTATTTATTAAAATGTTAAAAAAACAAAACATAATTACCTAACTAGGTATAATTAAATAATAAAGTATATATAAATACATTTTTTTAAATGTATAAATAAGAAAGTTTTATTAAAGTAATTTATAAATAAATATAACCATCAGTGCGGAGAGTTGTTATTTCATTTTTCATTAAAAATGCATAATAGACTACCTACTATAATACTAAAATATTTAACATTCCAAATAGGCATTTACTAAACAGGTTTGATTTGATTTTATTTAATCTTACGGTGTAGAAACATTTAAAATCATTTGATCATTCCATCCAGCTGCTTCCAGAACAGGTACATCACACCAGTACGAAGGTTTACCAACTAGGAAGACATATGATGATATTTGTATCGCATTTAATATCCCAGGTGTACTGGCCATCATCAGTAATATGAATACACGGCACCATTGTTCAGAAAAAATGTCAATGTATTTATCCAAGTTGTCAACCATATTATGTTACCGTAGTTTGTAGCGCAACGTACTGAATAATCAACAATTTGCGAGCACAGCAGTAAATTCGTAGTGACCTCTCAAACGACGATTGTTATTATATATATATACATATTGCGTTACAAAATAAAAAAAAAATTAATCTCATGAATTATGTAATGAAATAATTAAATTTTTAATTATTACCTCGTTAGTAGTTTAAAACACATATAGTGATTAGGTATGTCTCCATTTTTAAGATCCTACGATGTATAATTTTTTGTTGAGCATCATACTCAGATCTCGGTCAGTGTTGGAATAAACAATAAATGAAAACAAGTCACACAACATTGTTGTCGAATAACTGTAGGTAATTTTTCTTTTCACTATTAAAAAATATAAATAGTTATCTACTTCCTTTCTAACGTCAATTTGTAATGTTATCTTTATTCTATGATGTTATTAATTAATAATATTATTATTATTGATAGCGTACCTATGTTGTTATCATTAGAAAAACAATGTGACATATTTATTATAGCGAAGAAATCTTAATTATATGTGTTTATAACATTGCAATAGTTGGAGTTGTTACTACTTGTAGTGGCGAATTTGCAATTATTATTTAATAATACAAAAAGTTTTATATCATTTTAAAAAAAAAAAACGCGTCAAAAATAGAATAATAGATATTAAAATACTAAAATGTTCACGGCTCACGGGCGAACATAACACTCTCTTTGATAAAATATTATTTTGGTATGTATTTCGCGTAGACCGTAGTGGCGGAACTGTAATAAGGGAGGGGTAAAAAAAAAGTTATTTTATATAATGTAATCTAATTTATTATAAAAAAAATTCATCAGATAATTGGTATAATATTACAATAATTATATTAATGACAGTTTTCTATTTATCTAAATTTAAATTCTATTGTTTTGATGGAGGTTCCATTTCATATACATATAAGTATTATTAATAATTTTAGGCATTGGTGTATGATATATAACTTATTCTTCTAATAAAGCACAATACGCAACATTCATATTTGGATATTTTATTTTTTCCCAATTTAGAAATTGAAAAATACAATATCATTGATAAAGTAAAATGTACCTACATCAGGGGTGGCGAACCTATGGCACGCGTGCCAGAAGTGGCACACTGGCATGCCAAAATAAAAATCTTAAAAAAATATTATTTAATATCTTAAAAAAAATTATATTTTAAAACTTTAGTATGAGAAATTTTATAAATCAAATTTAAAAGTTTTTAATAATATGTATTTTAATAAAATTAATTTTTTTTTTTTTGGCACGCCAGCATATTTCAAAAAAATTGATTTTAAATTTTGGGCTCTTGAACCAAAAAAGGTTCGCCACCCCTGACCTACATATTATTAAAAATATTGGTAATAATTTTTTGTCAACACATTGTATTACCTATGTGATTTATAATTTATGAATTATGACCTACATATTTAGATTCCTCTTTTTTATTAATTGCCCAACACTCCGATAGTCCGATCCATACATCATTGTTGGCCTCACAACAGTTTTATAAAACTTTCCTTTCACCTTTAATGGTAGTTTTTTATCACACGACACTCCTGTCGCCTCTCGCCACTTCATCCAGCCACATCTAATTCTATTAGCTACATCCTCCACAATTCCCCCATTCTTTTGCACAAATGATCCTAAATACTTGAATTTTTCCACTTTGTTAATAAATCCTAGTATTATATTATGATCACTCCCATTATCTCCTACCGTATTATTGAAGTTGAACTCTACAAATTCCATTTTAACCCTACTTATTTTCAAACCATTTTTTTCCAATACCTCCTGCCAACCTTCAAGTTTGGTTTCTTATACATTTATATTCTCATCAACTAAAGCCACATCATCTGCAAACAACATACACCAAGGTGCTTCATCCTGTACACTTTTCGTGATCTCGTCCATAACTAATGAAAATAAATATGGACTTAAAGCCGACCCCTGTTGAACACCAACTTTCACCTTAAATTCCACCGTTTCTTTGCATTTGTTTTCTTTGCACAATTAAACCTAAGTACTTGAATTTTTCCACTTTGTTAATAATAAATTGACCTCCGAGTCCTATATTATGATCACTCCCATTATCTTCTACCGTATTATAACTGTTTGATAGTAGCTAGTAATTTATTAATTTTAAAAGATCAAATCATATAAAATAAATTTCTAAATATTTATACATTTACAAAAATAGTACATAATACAAAAATATATTATAGCTATAATTAATAATATATTATGATTATAATTCGTTCAATAATATTTCTATATAAATATTTTTCTTCATACATTGGTCAACCCTATAGTGAAAACAATTACACACCATAAATTATTTTATTATTTCACAAAGTATCAAAATTAAGTTAGGTTTCATTTCATGAAGTGGCTACAACTATAACATGTATACTTATTAATGAACACATAGATTGTGGAATTACCGACTACCGTACACATCAAATGTTTGTCTAAAAAGACACAACTGGAGAAAAATCATCCTAATCTACACAACGACGAGTTTTGTCATCATCCCTGTCTAAACAATGACAAGGAGAAACGTCATCATATAGTTTAAACGGTGTCACGGCGATGAGAAAAGACATGATGATCTTAGTTTAAACCAAGGTGGATTTTAAATCATCCTTGATTTAAATTATGATGAGGAGACAAAAATATCATCTTAGTTGAAACAACAATGAGGAACAACATGATTTAAACGATGACCAGTAACAACATGATAAACCTAGTTTAAATGGCGATAAGGAAAAACTGCTTACTGTAATTAACTTTATCAACGGTGTGGAGAAACTTCTTGTTAATATTATATAAACGACAATCGGAAAGAAGAAACATTACCCTCTTTTAAATGTCATTCATGAAACAATATTCTGACAATCAGGAAAAATTTAACAAAGTATGTAGCATCAATTTAACGAAGTATGTAATCTATTTATATTTAAAAATGTTCATAAAATACTTACTTGTATTAAATTAATTTTATTCAGTGTCGGATCCAAGGGGGAAATAGTATTTACCCCCCCCCACCCTTGAGAATATTTAAAATTTAAAATTTCTTAATTTATATAAATATATAAATTATAATAAAAAAAACCGATCAGTCGCTTTTGTTGAACAGTAGGAGCCAGGAGGCCGAGAGTATTTCCTCTTTGTTGTGTAAAGGGTGTATTAAATCTTAAAGCAATGATCAATCATATCTTCAATTAAACAATTCTGAGCGAAACATAAATGTAATATAAAATTTGATGTAAAAACATGGCATCCCCAACTGATTTAAACAAAGGTTTGATAAAAATGTTGTTCCTACATAAATGGTTTTATCATCTTTACTTCCAAATCAAATATTAAAATTGAATAACCAACAACTCTTAAATAATACAATTTTTATTTATAGGTACGTTAATTTTTTTTAGTTTTAAGATAATAAAAATTGTTAATATATTTTTCTTTTTTGTTACTAACATTACTATTTTGACATTGACTCGACATATTTTTGTAAAAATGTAAAATGCAAGTAAAGACGTAAAGTATAATTTATAAAAGTTCTTACACTTATTATTTAGTATTTATGTCTATTGTCTATATAGTATATACACGCATATGGCATATGTCTTCACTAAAATTGTCATTACTCCCCGCTTGAATAATACCTATCCACCCCTGATTTTTTTTTTATTAAAACAATGAAATTCATACAAATTTCAGGATTTTTAATTACTATCATTAATATAGTACGATAAAAATAATACCTATAGATATATCTACGCCTTATGTTGGAGTTAATACAGAAAAACACTAGTGTATATCCTTCCTAAAAATATACAAAAATAATTATAAATAATAAATATATAGGTTTAAAGCAGGGGTCAGCAAAAGGCGGACCACGGAAGACAAAACTGTGGACCCTGTCAACACATTGTACTTACCTACTTCATTATGTTATTTACTGTAATAGTATTATTATAAATTTATAATATTTATTTTATTTAATTAATCAAACTCAGATTATAGATGTATCATAATTCATTGCAAATATTTTATCGGGCAGGTAATAATTGGTTTTATTACGATGTTATCGGCCGACAGCCGAGTCGCGACAATATCAAATATTTAATTTAAATAATTTTTCACATTAAATTTCATGGTAAATTCTTACTATTATAATTATATAATAATTTACCTAATATTGTAATTTTATAATCTAAAATCTAAATTTACTGTAATAAATAGATCATTTTTTTTATTTTCATACTCCTAGTCCTAATATTGTAATTTTTAATATAAATTAGTTGTAATAACTAAATAATTTATTTTTATTTTTATACTGATATTTTTAAAATATAAAAATTTGAAAAGACCTCATTGATTTATTATTTTAATCTTTAGGACTCCAGTAGAAATTACTTACCGACCCCTGGTTTAAACTTTTAAAGTACCTATATCTTTCAGTAACATAAAATATAATACCTATAACATAATTATTATTTTTTTTGTTTCACAAAACCACGCTTCCCCAAGGTCGTAAATACTTACTTAATATTTATCTATCCTACTCATATTCATATTTCTATTTATATTTTGCACGAACATACATATATCGAAATGTACAACGTACAACCTTCGAAAATTATAATTTTTCTATGATAATTATTTCTTTGATGTGAAGATAAAAAAATATTATATTTTTATTTATTATTAACAAATAACTTATGTATTATTGCAGATTATACTGTTAGATACAATAAAAATACCTACCTATATAAATCTTTTTTTAAAGAAAAAAGAATGTCGAATGTGTAAAATATATTGATAAATTTAATATAATAATGATAATTAAGTTAAATAATAGCATACTTAAATTTTAAACTACTATACAAATAGACAATACCGGTCAAAAATAGAAAACTATAATATATATTATTATTTAAATGTTATTATTTTATTGGGTTGATATTTGTAAAACAAATTTAATTATACCTAGGTACTTTATTTTAGATTCTGAGCGGAACGTATTGGTTTTACAATGTGTGTCTTTTATTTTTATTTATTTATTTATTTTTTTTATGTCAAGACACTTTTACTACCCGAAATAATGCTCCGATTTTCACGAATGTTGTGTTTTCGATTGAAAATTGGATGTAGTTTGTACTTTATTAAGGTCATTTTTCGAATTTCCCAAAATTGACCCCATTCGACACAAAAATGGACGAAAAAATTAAGATAAAAGAACATTTTTCCTTCGACGAATTTGAATCATCAGCTAAATTTATTTATAATAGTAACCATAGTGATAATATAAATATTATTGTTACTAACAGCAACCAAAATAATAATATTATTAATACTAATAGCAACCAAAATAATAATATTATTGAAACTAATAGCAATCTATAAACAGAAATTTCCATCGTAAATCTCATAATACTTTTTTGATCACCTCCCGGCTTCCAAGTTCCAGGGGGCAGGGGTTGGCCATATCACAGATCATAGATCATAGATCAAAGACTAAGGTCTATAATGAGAATTAACGAACCATTAGGTGATATATACATTATTTTCCAATTATCTAGAATTAGCTAGAGGGCAAAATGAAAAAAAATGACAAAAAAAAAAACAGTATTTTTCACGACAAATTTGACGAAATTGGTTTCAATATTTCACGATAAATCGGACAATTTTGAAGATAGAGACCTGAAAATTTTTATTGGGTATTCACATAAGTGATAAGTTATATATATA
>JAIUCT010000028.1:3919485-3941757 GCA_021307375.1 Tetraneura akinire
TAGGTACATTTTTTTAGTACCTACAGACAAAACATAATATATTACAATTTACAATATAACATGATATAGGTGTATGATACAATAATGCAATGTTAAAACAATATGAAATTTTACCTAGGTGTAACACAGATATCAGACATAGGAGACTGAATTACTACAGGATACTCTTCAGGTTTGTTTTCTGGAGTCGTCATTGCAACACTCTTAATCAATCCATTTTTTTCACTAAAGACAATACAATTAACACATATTATATAATTCTTAAAATCAAAATATTATTATGAAATATTACCAGGGAACAGCATCCTTCTTTAGAAGCCCACTTAACTCATAATCTTCTGGCGAAAAATGATCAGAGCATATTTTGGATGTTGGTAAACATAAACTTAACTTACATGCTTTTTTCCACTGTAGTTTTCGAAATTCATTTTTCGGAAACCTAAAGTAATATTCAGCACATTTTCATATTACAAACAAAATTTATAAGTAAAAATGGAATAATATGCAATTTAAACTATTACTTACGAGTGAAATTTCTTTTCAGTATTAGGCGTATACCGAACGTTACAAATAATGCACTTTATACCCATTATAAAGAAGTAATATAAAGTAATTTTTTATATATTATTTGTAATAGTAATTAGTAAAACACTAAGGTCTAAGATATAGCCCTGACGCTCCCTATTAAAGCAATGTAATTTCAAAAAATGTAAACCACGATGTACATCGTGATGTAAACAAACCAAAATCGACCTGGCGACAGATTAACCACTAAACAAGAAAAAAATATCTTTTAAAGAAAATATGCAACACTGTATATAATAATCTTTTATCTATAAACACTATAATTGTTTTTTTGTCTTTATTTATTTTTATATTTATAATTTATAAATATAATAATCTTAAATCTTTTATCTAAACACTTAAATTGTTTTTGTCTTTATTTACATTTATTTTTAAATAAGTTAGAAAAAAATACTGCTACATAGTAGTAACTAAAAGCACATATTATATTATATAGTTTCTATTTTTTAATTTAGAGTAAGTAAAAAAACATTTGGTTTTGTGCATGAGAATTAAGAGGACAGTTTTTGTAGGGTTAATGCCCACATTATTTACCCCAGTAAAGGTTTATTCCAATAAAAAAAATCTGAATTTAGAAATTATAATAAGATCCACATTTTTACTCCTTATATTACTATCAACTATCAAGTACTGTCTATAGTGTCTAATGATTTTACAAAAATTAAAATATATATATACTTTGCTAATGTATATTATAAATTTTACATGTGAAATAAACTTTTTTAGTTAAATCTAATCCACGGTCCTTTATATAAGACCGTGATCTAATCAATGATATTAAAAATTAAAATACAAAATCACGGCCTAACATATAAAATATAAATGACATGTAACATGTAAGGCCGTGCCACAGTATAAAGAATAATACAGTATTGTTATCTAAGTCAAAAACTATGTATCCTTTATCAATCAATTCTTATTTGTTATCACTCACTGCCGTTCTTCAAAAAGTAAACATAGTAACATAATAACATACACACTCCACGTGAGAGGGAAAACAGGAATTTAAAAAATTAAAACGCTTCATATTAAATAGTTATTTAAAAATTTTAATTTAATTTATAATACGTTAATATTAAATGTAAATAATATACACTTAATAATTCATCATATTTTAAATAATTATAATGATTATGAGTGGCGAAGTAAAACATGTTAAAAAACAGCCAATACCGATTAATCGGACTCCAGAAATTATAGAGTCACGGTCAAAGTTACCAATAATCGGCGAAGAACAAATCATCATGGAATCAATTAATGAAAATGATGTTATTATTATAGTTGGTGAGACAGGTAGCGGTAAAACTACTCAAGTGCCTCAATTCTTATATGAAGCTGGATATTCAAGGTATACAGTTGCATAGTACTAATTTTATGACTAATATAAAATCAGTACCTTTATTATTAATAATTTAGTGGAAATAAAATGATTGGTGTCACAGAACCTAGACGTATTGCTGCTATATCTGTATCACAAAGAGTAGCTGAAGAATTAAATGAAACATCTGATGTTGTATCATATTTAATACGTTTTGAGGGTAATGCAGGAAGTAATACAAAAATAAAATTCATGACTGATGGTGTATTATTAAAAGAAATTCAAAATGTACGTATGGAATATTTACACTGAGTTTGGATAAGGAATAAATTATATTATATTAATTGTACTTATGTTATTTGTTTTAATTGTCAGGATTTTTTACTTAACAAATATTCAGCAATTATTTTAGATGAAGCACATGAAAGGCGTGTGTTTACAGACATATTGATTGGAATTTTATCCCGTATTGTTCTACTACGGAAAAAAAGATCTAATCCACTCAAATTAATAATTATGTCTGCCACACTTAAAATTGATGATTTTTCAAAAAATCAAAAACTTTTTCTTCAACCACCACCAATTATTGAGGTAAATATTCAATAAATAATGTATAGTATTAAATTTAATTAAATTATGAATTATTATTATAGCTGAGTTCGAGACAATTTCCTGTGACCATTCATTTTAATAAGAAAACACCCCATGACTATTTAGCTGAAGCATATAATAAAGTTTATAAAATTCACTCAAAATTACCAGCTGGTGGTATATTAGTATTTTTAACTGGTAGGTCTTAATATCGTTATATTTTATTACTTTTTATTAAAGCTTTCAACATTATTAAATTATATTAATATTGGTTCAATTTTATAATAAAAGTTAATTTTTATGCATTTAGGAAAATTAGAAGTAAAACAATTGGTTTCTAAACTTCGCAAAGCATTTCCGTGTGAAGGATCAAATTATAATATTAACACAAAAACAAAACATAAAACTCGTATTAAAGAAGAAATAAAATCTTTGCCTGATATTAATTTAGATGACTATGACATAGAAATACATTCAGAAGATGAGATAATTCTCTCGGAGAATTCAAGCAATGATGAGGATGATTATGAAATACCCAGTAAAATTATAAAGACTACTTCTTCACCATTATGGGTACTTCCTCTTTATTCAATGTTACCTGCCCATAAACAAAAAAAGGTTAATTTATTTATTTTATACATTTATGATTAAAGTAACTTATAATTTAATATCTTAATTATTTCAGATATTCTTACCTCCACCTACAGGTTGTCGTATGTGTGTTATCAGTACTAATGTTGCAGAACTCTCTTTAACTATACCAAATATTAAATATGTTGTTGATTGTGGAAAGACTAAAGTTCGAGAATATGATCCATTAACAAGTGTTTCAAGGTTTTCTATTGTTTGGGAAAGTAAAGCCTCTGCCAATCAAAGAGCAGGAAGAGCTGGTAGAACTTCACCTGGACACTGTTATCGGTACGAATTTATAGATATTTAAAGTATACATCATACTTAAAAAATTAGAATAAAATATTCTATTATTATGATTGATAATTTGATGTGTAATAAACAATACATTATGCAATTATTTAATAGTTTATTTTCATCGGCTTTATTTAATGATGAGTTTCCTGAATGGAATTTACCAGAAATACAAACTACACCTATTGATAATGTTATTTTACAAATGAAATCAATGAAAATTGATAAAATTACTAGTTTTCCATTTCCAACACCACCAAATAAACAAACAATTTTAGATGCAGAAAAAAGATTGGTTTTACTTGGTGCTCTAGAAGTTGACAGTAATATCAGTGGTAAATCTTTTAAATTAAAATTAAATTTTATTGACAGTTTGTATCTATTTAAAAATTCTCATTTTTGTTTAGAAATTACCAATATCACACTCTTAGGAAAAAGCATGGCAGCTTTTCCATTATCACCCCATTATGCTAAAATGTTATGTTTAAGCCAAGATCGTAGTTTATTACATTATATGCTATTTATAATATCTGCCATATCCGTTCAAGAATATTTACCGAGTGATAATATTGATGCTTGGAAGAAAACCAAATTATCATGGATGGACAAAGGTCAATTTTTATTTTTAGGTATATATCATTTAAAACATTTATTTCCATAGTCATAATAGAAAATATTATTTAACAAATAAGTAAGATACAGATTATTAAATATTTAAGGCATATAACTTCTGTATTATATTATAAGATCAATGTGATCATAATGAAAAATATAGTCTAGGTAACAAATATATAATTAATATTTTAATTTGTGTTTTTTGGTACAATAGCCATGATCATTTGTTTACTAATGTTGTATTTTTTATTAGGAGATTATATTAACCAAGTTAATAATTTAACAAACAAGCTTAGTAATTTTTATTACTAGTAATTATAATTCTATTAGAAGTTAACTAATGTTTAATTATCATAAATTAATTACATTATTTAACTATTGATAAAATCACTAAAAATGTCAAACCATGCCCGATATTAAAATCAACATTATTTTTACATTTTATGTTTCTTTTATATTTTTAATACACTATTTAAATAATAATACTAGACAAAATTTAAAGTTTGAATAGGTACTGTTGCGTTCCAAGTTCAATCAATATTATCGAATCAAATATGTGTTGTAGTTAGAATTATTTAATTTAATTTATTAAACACAAAACTCAAATTATAAGTACAAAATAATTATTAGCTGTAGTAGTTGTCTGCTTGTCTGTAATCGTCTCGGCTAGGTATTATGATGTTGTGTGCCGTTTGTCATCTCTGGTCTTTGAATTATGTTTGTCTGTGGTCATTAGATTATGCGAGGGCCGGGGTCTCCTTTATAGTCTTCCTGTTGTTGTCGCGATTACAAAATCTAGAAATTGTTAAGTCCAGATGTGTTTCATGAGTAGTTGCATATGTTTTATTTAGATTACAATGACTCCTTGCGATATAATTATTTTAATAACGAAAAAATGATAATTTTATTCCCTTGATAGTATACACTAACGATAATTATACGAATAACTGCCCCAATAATGGTTTTAACAACTCTGGCTTGTTTCGGAATATTCTTCCAACGTTCTGCACAAGAGCTTTTAGGTTACTCTTCTTGAATACTTGAATTCTCCCACAGGTGGTCAGTATCAATGGTGTTCCTATTAACTTTACTGGTTGGTATTTGTCCAAACTGTTCGACACAGCCCCCAATACAAGTAGTAAATCTTTTCTGTTTATCATAGTGAATTTAAAATCCACTATGATGAATTTGATCTGTGAACTGAAATAGAAATTATTAATTTGTGTTATGCGAGTTCATTATTTTCATTTTTGGATTCATCTTGATTATTTATAATTATTAAAAGGTGATATGATAACTTATATTGTTATACCTAATATTTTTATTTTTATTTATCTTATTTATATATTTTATCTTGGTGATGGTGGTGGTGGAAACAGTACTTATCAATTTAATAAAAAAATAATTAATATTTTTAACATTATTTTACAGCTTCTTATAAAATATCTTCCGTAGATTTATAGGATTTTACATTTTTTGTCATTAAACTACATAGTTGTTAATTCTACAAATGATTTTTAATAAGATTTATAACTATAAATAATGATATAATATTGTCTTAAAATAATCATCTCAAAATTATTACATTCCTAAATTAAAATATAATACAAATATTTTATTAATTTGTATATTTACTCAGGTGATTTAATGGTCATTCTAAGGTCTATGGGTGGTGCATGTCACGCAATGAACAAATCTGGGTTAGGAGGTTTACAAGAATACTGTAACAAAACTGGCTTGCATCAAAAATCAATATTAGAAGCTTGGAAATTAAAGAATCAATTAATAGGTCAACTCAATATGAATGTACCATCTTTAAAACTAAACACTGAATTAGATATGATACCGCCCACACCAATACAAGTAGAATATAATATATTCTTTGGCTACTATTCTACATTCTAAAAAAATAATTTTGTGTAGGTAAAACAAATGCGACAAATTGTATTAGCTGGTATGTTAGATAAAGTTGCAAAACGATTAACAACAACTGAACTAAATAGACATGGGATAAGGCCAAATAAGGCTGCTTATTATGCATCCAATTTAAGAGAGATAGTGTACATACATAATAGTAGTATATTAAAAAAAACTAAACCAGAATGGTTAGTTTACCAAGAGATATATGAAATACAAGGCAAAATGTACATTAAAGGTATACTATATAATTATTTTATATTTTAACTCAAATATTTAATATTTATTATGAGATTTAATTTAATAAAAAACAATTATTTAGGTATCACTGCAATTGAACCAGAATGGTTACCTATATATGCAAATAAATTATGTAAAACATTAAAAGTATTAGAGGATCCTAAACCTAGATATGATGAAGAAACTGGTAAAATGTACTGCACAGTTAATGCAACTTATGGTAATTTTTTAAAAAAGTTTATTGTAAACTTTAGAAGTCAATTTAATTGTATTTCAGGTCAAGCTGGATGGTCATTACCTCAAGCGGAAATTGATTTTCCTGACATTGAACAAAAATATTGGTGGTTGTCATTTTTTATACTTAGTGGAAAAGTATTTCCAAAATTACAAAGTTTTCGACAACATTTGTTATCTGAACCAAATCTCATTCTAAAGCCATGGTTAATGTTGTAAGTAAAATAAAATCCTGTAACTTAAAAATATAAAATGTTTTATCAATCATTTTATTTAAGATTGAAAGAACCATTTTATTTTATTTCAAAAATATTGAAAATGAATAATGACGACTCTGCAAAGAAAATTGAAGAAAGATGGTTAAAAAATTCAACATGTAAATAATTATAATTTATTTAATTATTTTATATATTTTAATTAATTTTTCTTTTATTTTATTTAGATTTATTAGAAGAATATTTAACATGGTTACCACAAACAGCACATAAAGAAGTAAAATCAATATGGCCACCATTATAATAAACTTAATAAATATATTAAACAACTAATACATTTTAATCAATTTCATTCTCTGAAATTTCTGAATCAGTATCTTCTTCATCGACTGTCATTTCATCTGAACAATTTTCCTCAATTACAGGCTTAGTTTTTTGACACTTTTTCTACAAAAAATTGTATTATTATAAATATGTTTATAATATTGTTTTTATTAAATTAATCCAATTACTTTTTCTTTTAACATGTTTCGTAATCCAGTTGTTTGAGTTTGACTTATAGAAGTCATTAAAGATAATGAAGATGCTGAGAGTTCAAAACTCTTTAATTCATTTAACATTTCTGACCT
This sequence comes from Tetraneura akinire, assembly GCA_021307375.1. Classification (NCBI taxonomy): domain Eukaryota; kingdom Metazoa; phylum Arthropoda; class Insecta; order Hemiptera; family Aphididae; genus Tetraneura; species Tetraneura akinire. The sequence continues at coordinate 3,926,754 of JAIUCT010000028.1, forward strand.
CTAAAACATCATAATTATTTTTAAATAAACATACAAATGGTATGGTCATATGATATACTTTATCCCTTACCTTTAGACTTTTTTGTTTTTTTTCTATAATTTTTGTAAGGGCTTTCCTTTGTCTACTTGTTAATTTTTTCTTTTTTAAAGTAACTGAATCATCTGTTGAATTTGTCGTTTTATTTTTCTGTAATTTAATATAATTTTTTAAACATTTTGTTTGATCAGATTAATATTATAAAATTAAATTATTTGAAATGGAACAAACAGTATTTTGTATATTTATTTATTTATTATGAATATACGGGCATTAGCCCTTGATTATAAAATAATATAAAATACAGAATACATATTAATAAGTTAGCAATAAAATTACAAAAGTAAAACAACAAAAATATGAAAATAAAGGGAGAAAAAAAACATGAATATTAATACATATGATATAAATATAGTTATATAAAAGGTTAACAATCAAAAGAAATTAGGAACATTGGATCAGCATTGGCACAAGATAATAATCGCCTAATGGGTTCATTACACATTTACGCATGAAGTTTGTGGCAGAATACGGTATAAAAAAGATGCATTAGTTCTAGTAGGACGTTGAGGAACCCTAAATGATATCAATGATACTAGGTCTGATGAATCGACTTTATATTTAAAATATTTAATTCTTGATGAACGCCTATGATCTGCCAGGAATGGTAAATTAAGCACCCTAGAAAGTGCTATAATCATGAGGCTTACAAGGAATTTCCAACTAAAAACTTGTGAAACGCAAAAATTTACACTGAACCCTTTCAAGCTGCATTGAATAACCAGCTGTATGAGGATTCTAGACTTATTTAAGATGAATAAAACAATAAAATGCGTCCTCTATTTAATCAAATCTGTAATACATCCTTACAACCGTTTTTATATGTATCATTATATAATTTATTCATATAAAGAACTTCACAATATTATTATAAATTACAATAATACATTTATATGTACATTACCTAATTAAAAATTGATTTTTTACATATTCTCTTCCTATTCGAAATAGCCCCAAATAAAGCTGCTGAACTAAAATATAATAATATCTAATAAAACTTACTGTATTATTGTTGAACTTTTTAAATTATGAGCAAAGAGAAAAATGTTTTTGTAATTGTTATTTAACATATAATATAGAGATTATGTATGATGGAGCAAGGACAAGAATAAAGGGTGTATATACAGAAACGGAAGATTTTAGTGTAAGGGTTGGTGTGCACCAAGGTTCAACTTTGAGCACTTACCTATTTTCTTTGGTTATAGATATGATCACTAAAAGATATACAAAATGAGGTGCTATGGTGCATGATGTAATGCTAGTGGAAGAGTTTAAAAGAAGTGAATGAAAAGCTTGAATATAATTTTTAAGTAGTCAATAAATTGATAGAGTAAATGATGTAGTGTGTGAGGAAAATAAATTTAAGTATTTAGGATTGGTACTCGATGTAAAAGAATAGTAATTCTAAGGAGGATATAATAAACAGAATGGATGTATCATTTATGATTGGATCTTAAATCATATACTATTATATGACACAAGAGATAGATGAAACAGGGGGAGGACATAAAATGTATTGTAAGATAACTGATAAAACAATTGAAAGGTAGATATTATAAGCAAAGTGAAGCCACCAATGTTGTATGGATTAATATGTTAGACAGTGAACAAAAAGATAGAACAGAAAATTAGTGTAGTGGAGATGAGAATTCTAAGATAGATGTGGTGGAGTGATTAGATAGGATAGAATAAGAAATGAATATAAAAGGGATAATTTAGGAATTAAGAGTTTCAATTGAGGGGAAAATGAGAGAGAATAAACCAACATGGTTTGGGTATATTATAAGGAGAGATGATTCATATACAGAGTTGTTATGTAAATGAGTGTAGATAGTAAGAGGAAGGGAGGTAGACTAAAGAAGTAAATAGATGAAACAGAACGTGATATGAAAAATGAAGGTAGCCGGTATGAATATTTTAAATGCTGGTGATCAAAATCTATAGTGTAGGATTAAGGTAGCTGAAAGCTGACTCCAACTATACAAAATTATTTTATAATGGGATATACATTAATAAATAAATACATTTAGTTGATTTTAACTAAATAGGCATAAGATCTAAGAACTTATTATTTTTAAATTCTGTGCGAAGTGAAGAATACAGGTTTTACAATGATGTGTCTTTTTTTTTTTGTATCAAGACACTTTTACTACCCAATATAATGCTACTTTTTCACGAATAGCATATGTTTCCATTTGGAAAGAGCATGTAATTAGTAATTAATTTGGGCCATTTTTCGAATTTCTCAAAATCGACACTATGCGATAGAAAATACAACGAAAAAATGGCATTTTTCACGTAAACTGAAATTTAAATTTCAATATTTCACAATAACTCAGGTAATTTTGAAGTTGGAGACTTGAAAATTTTATTGGATGTTCACATAAGTATTAGATATATGTGATAAAATTTTGGATAACAATCTTTTATTTAAATATAGTTTTATGAATTAGTTTCATTAGTTTTGTTACAAATTATAATTTAAGTTTTAAGGTTTGAATATTACATTATACAATCCTATTGTTTTATAAAACTGCAAATAGTAATATATTACGTAATATAGATAGGTATGTAATATTTTGAAATTCACTTTACTCTTAATTATTTTTCCAAAAATTATTATAATATATTATATTAAATTATATATTATATTAATATTAATTTATTGTTTTTAAATCGTAATTAAGACAACACAATTTTAATCCAGCACCATTATCCAATCCACACTTGTATTCAGTATGTTCCTTAATTATTATTAATATTTATTTAAATACTACCTTTTAAAACATAATAATAAATTATATTCCAGTTTGTTTATAATCCATTTGAGCATAGTATTTTTTAGATTTAAATAATATGGAATTACTTGATGTCACTTTAAAATTTATAAATATTACGATGAATTGTTATTATACTCACCATATTTATGTTTTTCTTTTTCTTCATTTTCTACAAATTGTAAATTGTATTGTAACGCTTAAATTAATAACTAACTATTCACCTGGTTAACCAAATTAGTTACATAAAATAAAATGTAAAACACTAAAGTGTAAAATCTACACTAATATGTAAATAGTAAATAGTAAATACTAAATTTTAAACTTATTAATTTATTACTTAATACTTATTTAAATTAAACATTTCTAAATCTAAAACAATGATAATAATTTTCCTTTATCTATGATAATGCGTGTGAAGATAGCTCCTTTCTTATCACTAGCCAAGTTGTAGGCACAGATTTCTATATCATACATATACACAGATATATATAATAAACTAGATAGCTAACTACTGTATAATGCCTGTATATTTATGTGAAGTCACAGTACCGCCATTTTTTTTCAGGCCGTGTGTGTTATCACTGGAATGTTCTGGAAATCGTTGTTATTATTTTATTAATAAAAATAAACATTAAAATTTAAATAAATTACAGTATTTTCTATTAATATTTATTATTATTTTAGTTTATAATATAAATTCAGATTTATATAATTAGTGTAATAACTAATATATTAATATATGTTATAAATTGATGTAATATATTACAGTTTTATTAAACAATAATGTTATGAACATTTGTGAAAAAAAACTAATTACATTTTACATATTATAAAACAGTATTGTTTTATTTAATTTTTTTTTAGTGCCATCTTGATTATTACACCCAACAGCACAACACTTGTATGGCATAATTCTATAAAAAAAAAAATATACATATATATAATAAATAATATAATATATTATTAATTATTATAATGACTGAGTATTGAACTATTGAGCACGATTTAAGACACATGTATCTAAAATCGTGATATTGAGTAATATAATCACAGAATATAACAATAATATGACATAATTATGATTTATGAATAATATAATTTAGATAATGGGAAATCAGTAGTTGTTTTATACCGGGTAAATACAAATTTAACGTTTTACAATGTAGTGATAAGGAATATAATATATTATGATACGGTCCAAAGCCTCGTTTTAAATGGCGGACGGGTGACTTCACTAGTTAGCAATCTAGTTTATTATATAATATCTGTGTACATATATGATATAGAAATCTGTGGTTGTAGGTTATTAAAATGTTAACTCATAGACCACGATGTAGAGAAGATCTTCTCTACATCGTGTCATAGACCCTTGAACATAAAACTTAAATTCATGGAAGAAAACTATCATTTTTTCATCCATAGGGAATACCGTACAGCATTATGATTTCTGGGGGAGAATAAGCAGGGCACACTGGGCACAGTCCATTATGTGGTTTTTTTGTTATATAATAGGTTTATAATAATTATAATTCTCATCGTCATCATAATACAAATATTTAAATATAATATATATTCATATTTATTATTCTATGTAGTATGTACCATAGATAAAATATATCGGTCGTTAGTTCAATTTTCATTACGTTTTTCAACACTTAACGAAGTAACAAATGATAATATAAACATACAACATAAGATATATTATGTTGCATTATTATATACACAATATTTCATAGTTTCATAATTCATATTTTTCCAGTTTTATACTCTATTAATTATTAACAAAATATTCGTCGAACGGTAAAGTAGTTACGTTTATTCGATACACATTGATAATTCATTAAACTGTTTAATAATTCATAATCATTTCTCTTGTTCTTGCATATATTGATTTTAAAATAATGTTTAACACAGTTGCGGCGTTACAGAAAACACTGACTACAACCCCGTTTACTGTTGTCAAACGTCTATTTAACGTAAACTCGTGTTCCAAAATGCCTGTTAAAGTAAGAGCATATAGTACTTTTTTTTTTCTTATATTAATCTACATTCATAATTCATTTTTTATTTTTACAGGTAGGAGATGCCGTGCCCAATGTGGACTTGTTTGAAAATACACCAGCCAATAAGATTAATATATCTGAATTGTGCAATGGAAAGACTGTTATTCTTTTTGCAGTTCCAGGGGCATTTACTCCAGGTTGTTCAAAGGTAAATTTTTTTAACGTATATATCTATCTAATATTGTTTAACAATTATAAATTGCATGTATTTAGACTCATTTACCAGGTTATGTAAACTCTGCTGAAGAATTGAAAAGTAAAGGTGTAGACGAGATTGTATGTGTTTCTGTTAATGATGCATTTGTCATGGCAGCTTGGGGTCAGGATCAGAAAGCCGAAGGAAAAGTAATTTTTAAGATTAATTAAAAATAAAAAAATATTTGTTGTGTTTTTGTTCTAATTAGTTATATCAAATATTTTTCATTTAATTGACAATTAGAATATTAAAATTGTTTACATAGTTCTAATTTAGCTACCCCTCACGATTTGCTCGTTTTTTTCTGAAACATATATTTTACTATTTTAGAAACTGGTGCAAAATGAAAATTTGCGGAAATTAATTTTTTTGAGTTATTGTCTCTTTAAGTATGCCATTTAGGTAATTTTATTTTAATAAAATTCATATTATTCGACAAGATAAATTTTGTCTAGGCCTAGTGTTAACGCTGTAGCAGCTATGTGGTACCGAATAGTGTCTAGTTGCGTCATATATTATTGCATTTTTTTCAGATTTTTAAAATATTTATATTATTTGTATGACTTCATCTCGCTAAGCGATGTTTTATGTTATACAAAACCCCTTATTATTCGCACCAGTATCAGGGTTATACAAATAGGTATTAGGTTGGTATTTTGTAGTCTCTTGGAGCATAGCCCCATCCTCGCATTATGTGCCACAAAGCTTTGATTGAGTTAGTGAACAGAGCTGGCAGGCGTAGCGAGCTATCCCTTACATTTGAAAACTATAAATAACTTATATTTTTTGAAAAACTCAAATACTTACACTTAAAAACTGTTGAATTCCACATTGATATATATTGTTTGTATTGACTATTTTATTTATTTATAAAATAAGGTACAATAAATAATATGTGATAAAGTGCACTTGTTCCTATTTTATTAAAACAAAATTATATAAATGTAATATTATCCTTATTGTATTTATATTCATGTTGCACATTATGTATAGTATAAGAAATTTTTACCTATCTAATTATCTTTATGATGTATTTAATTATATTTAATTATTATTATATAATAATATTTAACGATCAATATTTATAATGAATGTTGGAAAATCCATGTATGATGTCTAAACTCCTACTGTGTAGGTGGTGCGCTATACCACTAGTTACATGAAATGTCAATAACACAAAAACTATTAATTTCAGCAAACTTTCGTCTGCGCCATTGTTTCTAAAATAGTAAAATACATATGTTAAAAAAATAAATAAACAAATGCGAGGGGTAACTAAACGAGAATTTTATCAATTTTTTTATATTATTTGACTAAAGTTTATTATAGACAATTTAACAAATTGTTAAATATATTAGGTATTATAATAATATTTATATCATGATTCGTAATATTACAAAGTATTTACATAATATATTATGCTATAAGTACTGGTAAATTAATGTAGATTGATTATTAATGGTTTGTTTGAATTTCCTGTTTGTTGATAAATACTAAATAATGATTTACAAAAATTCATTAGTTGATTTAACATTAATACATTATATAAAATACCTACTATATTATAACAATTTCAATTTTAAAATTGGTTAATTACATATTTTATAAATGAATCTATTAATATTTTAACAAAAATTGTTTTTAAGACTTATCACTATTAATAAATTAGATTAAACTATAACCTTCATATTCACATTGCCCTTTAGATTAAATCAAATCAAATATAAAAGTAATCAACAATATCATTAAAATATAAATATTTCATTTAATAACTATATAACTTAAAAGAAACATAATTTATTAAAACAAGTATAATTATATTTTAATTCCTTCTTTTGATGTGAATGATTTTTATTGATTTAAAATTTAAATTAATTCATATTTTTATTTATTTTTTTTATAAAATAAAACTATATGTTATTAATAATTATTATGATTTATAATATAATATAATATATTAGTGTTGGACAACAATATATTTTCATCAATATCGGAAAAATATCGATATCGATTTAAATAACAACATAACAACAAGTTACATTTTATATTATGAGTGTATTGAAAGCATATTAAAACTTAAAAGCATAGAATATTAGAATATATTGCATATTGTATTGATAATATTAATTTACACTCATAATATTATAACAGTAAATTAATTAACAATCATAAACTATTTTGTACTAACTGAAAAGTATTCAATATATTTAATCAAACAATTTTTTCTTCAAGCAGTTTTTCCATCAATGTTTCAGAACTTAGGTTTGATTTAAAATATGAATTTAGAAATAACAAGTGATTGAGTTGCTCAGGAAATAATCTATTTCTTTTCTTGAATATGATTGTTCTTGTATCATAATTAATTATTTACTTTTATAGATATAATTTTATTTTATACTCAGTTTAGTGTTTAATCGCTGGAAAATACTGATCCCAGATTAATCACCCTGTTATCGATATCTTTGCGATAATTATTTTATTATATCAATATCGAAATTATTAAGAAAAAACCCACGATATCGATATTGTTGGCCAACACTAATATATATTAAATATTCCTACTAATGTTTACTATTATTTTTAGGTACGTTTACTAGCTGATCCCAATGCAGAGCTTACCAAAGCTTTTGATTTAGCCATTGACTTGCCACCATTAGGCGGTACACGATCTAAGAGATACTCAATGTTAATAAAAAATGGTAAAGTGGAACAATTAAATGTTGAACCAGATAATACTGGATTATCTTGCTCATTAGCCAATAAAATTGTTTTATAATTTTTTCTACTATCTAATTAATCAATATAAGCATTTTAAGAATTAATTTAATAAAATCTATATTAACTTTTTTCAGTACATTAATAATTATTGATGCAACTAAAATCGTATATATTAGCAATGATTGTTGAATAATTTAATCAAAAATAAACTATAATTTACAATATGATTTATTAATATCTATTTATATATATCATTACCTAATGGATGACAACTAACAATGAAGTTCAGAGATCCATAATACCTATTCTGTTATCTATATTTGTATTTTTTTTTTATAGTGCCCAGAATAACTAATTTCCCAAATTATTAAAATTAATTATATACATAGTTGATAGTTCTCACTTTCTAAAACAATTTTTGAAAGTTTTGTGGTTTTATAAATAATTGCATAAATATATTAATTATAATCTATAATTAATAATATAATATAATTATTTTTATATTATTAATATTTAAAATAAAGTAAAAAAAAAAAAAAATATGTAATCCTCAATTATATTTTTCATTGTAAATGTAAATAGTATATTAAAAAATTGAAAATATAAAGCCATTTAAAATTTTAGATAATCTATGTATTATCATAATGCTTTATAGTAAATTAAACACAAAATTATATTTCTTAAAAATTAGTAGTCGTAAACTGTATAAAATTAATACATTTTTTATATTAGCAATTTGTTTATATTTATAAATTAATCTTAATGTAATATTAATATATAGTAATCGATAACAACAAACTGAATATTTAAAAAAAAAAAATTCCATTTATAAGAATACCAAATTAACTTTAAAGATATAAAATCTAATTACTAATTTATTTCATTATAAAATATATTATACACTTTACATATTAATTTTACATTTATTAAATAATTCATAATAAATTTTAATTATATGTTATTACTTATAAGTACAATGATAATATTAAATAATTCATAAAATTAAATTTGTAAGTAGGTATTTAATGTTGGTACTTGTCCAATATGCTATCTACCACACGTTTGATGGTTTAGTATGCTATCTACCATAAAAATATTACCATCCGAATCACGTTTTCGACTATTTTTCAGAACTAATTTCAACTCGCCACCACAAATTATTTGGTTTTTAATTTTGGTGCATGTTTGGTCAGTTAGTAAAAACCACTAATTTTTTTTTTGTAAGAAGCTTATGATAAATTATAATGATGTATAAATGTAATAAAATTTGGAATTTTGATAAAAGCTTAATCCTAATTGAAAAATGATAAAGTATATATCATAATCTTATTGGTATTATTTCTAACCTTGTGGTATTATTTACGGCAGATATCATACTAAACCATCATAGGGTTACGGTAGATAGCTTATTGGACGAGTACCTTAATTTTAAATCATTTTATTTTTAATATATATATATATATATATATAATATTAAATATAATTTATTTACTTTTATCTACTAACTGCTGCCATTCCATTTTGATGACCTTTAATATTAAATATATTATATTATATTATATTATATTATATAATATAATATAATTACATAGGTAAGTATGTTATAATATTAAATAATAAATATGTATTATATTTATAGGAAATATTAATTATTATTATAACTATATGGAGAAATTACCCATACCATATAATATAGTTTTTTTTTATTATTTTAACAAGTATAATACCAACTGTAGGTATTCGTTTAGTACAGTGGTTGGTGGTTCCCAACCTTTTTGGTACTACGGACCACTAAGAGAACTTCCGATACGTCACAGACCGCCTAAATTTTATACCTTATTTTTCTTATAAATAATCATTTTTTTTTTTCACATATAATGATGGTAGGTGATGGTAGGTCACATACTACGAATACCCCCCAACTGTATAATAATTATGATATGTACCTAATACCTACAATTTATAGGCCTATAATTGTATTAAAACATTAATTCTATATACGTTTATAATTTATTATTTTAAATCCTATAAAGCCATGAAGGGTATATAGGAGTATATTAATAATTTATATTTATTATTTTTAATTTAAACACTAGATGGCGTGGTATTTACTTATAAAATGTATTTTTCGCGTTTAAATTGACCCCTGGTCGACCCTAGGTATGTAACATGGTCGGCCGTCGTGTAATTATACCTATAATATAAATATTCAATCAATATAAGAGACGCCTTAATAATTTAAAAAATCTTTATTTTAATTAATGAAAACAATGAACGCTCAACGTACTTAACCAAAAAACGATTGGCCGCCGTCGTAAATAACATAAGGCCGCATGCACATTGCATGCGTTTTTGTACATATTTTATTCGTGGAAACTCCTACGTATACGCACGAACGATCCCAAATTCCCAACCTGCCAAATACAAATACCACGTGAGCGCGTTGACTGGATGCAAATTGTTCGTATGTATACGCACGTGTAGCTCCGACGTACGTAAACGATCCGAAATTCCGAACCTGTTCGGATTTTATAAACGTCCGTACGTCGATTGTTGTCAAAAATAAAATATGGATATTGAAAAATTTATCACCGAAACACTGACTATTGTACGGATAAAAACGTATTCAATGTGTGCACTCAATTGGCTTCGCACGACCAGTGTTCGTATTATGTTTTCGTAGTTTCGTACGATACAAAATACAAATTCGTATCCAATGTGCGCGCGGCCTAAATCTACCCAACTGTATGTTATTTCATATTGTACAAATATTAACTTAGATTGATGAAATTAAAAAAAATAAAATATCAGTTCTTGTTCTAGAAATGTTCGCGTAGAGCAAATATAACGGGTATTATATTATGTAAATGAATACGATATGATTGAAAAAATCCAATGTGGCTTTGGAACAGTTGGGGGATTCGATCTAACCCTATTCCAACGCGCCGTCATTGTGACATGCACGGCCCTGAATTAGGGGACGGGATGGCCGACTACACAACAGCGCTTGTATAGGTATAAAATTATTATTATATAATACACGTAATACGTATATACGTGGCGAATGGCGATGAAAACCATTTTGGCCATACCTCTTGGCTCTTATACATTTTCACCCTCTGTCCGACAGTTAGCGACGGTACCCCGTATTATATTTCAATATAATATAAACAACAAAGTACTATAGTAGGTCATGAACGTAGAGTAAGAATATAGTCATGACTCATGAGTTTTGATCCTAAATACAAAATGTACATTTTGTAATAATTAATAATTTATTTTTGTTATATAATGATTATTACCTATATGGCTATATAATATATATATATTAGCGTTCGTCGTATAAAGTAAATAGAAGAATTAACTTGAGTTTTAACTGAAATTCTGGAAATTAAATATTATAATATTAATTTGCGAAGATTGACAAACGATTCAACGCGCGATCGACAAAATCACTCGCATTCTTTTGGTTCTACAATAATATGATAAATTGATAATATTAATAATTTAGTATAATAATATATTAATATATTTTAAGTTTAAAAAAATCGGCGCGCGCATGCTCGTCTGCGTTCAGCGCAGCGCCATTGTGTTTTTTTTTTTGCCGCGGCGCGTTTATATCACTACAATAATTTACATGTGACTATGTGAGCACAATGTATAGGCTAACACTCGTACTCGCGGGTCGGGAAATTGTTGGCTAAACGGCGTAAGTTTGGACTGCGGTCAAACAGGTTGATCAAAATATCGTGTTAAAATAATTATATTTCAGATAATTTCACCATAAATAATATATTATATAATTTTGCAATAAAAATTAAATATTGTATAATTTTCATCATTTTTGTTATGCGATATATGTGAATACTAAAAGATTCACATCTCTACTCTATCTTACTCTATGTTGATACAATATCAGTATAATAATAACAATGTCAAAAAAATATTATGATCATTGATCAGCAATAAAAGTTGAAAAATTATTATTTTAGTTTATAGAAATGTTGAAGTATGTAAATTATATATGCATCTTTTAATAAGAAACTAAAAAATAATAAACTGTAGTACTGTACATAAGTATATTTAATTATGATTTTAGTTCGACTGTGATTATTTGCTCACCTGTTAAAATAACAAGTTTGTTTTACATTTCTAATGAAAAATCTTTGAAAAATTATTTAACAAGTAAAAAACTAAAAACTTACATTTTTATATTAAATTATGTTATGTAATTAAAAAATTCTAAAAAATATTTGATTATTTTACAATAAGAAATCTTATAAGTTACAATATAATAATACTGTATACGGTATACGGTATACGGTATACCCAATTATGCAATATCCAGATATCCTTTATAATTATACTTAGTATAACTAATAATACTTAGGTAATACTTTTTGCCTATATTATATTTTTTCGACACTTAGGAGAAAAAAAACATAAAAATTATTTTTATTTGATAAGTATAATAAAAAAAAATGGCTGATACTGCTATGGAAGGATAACGAAGATAGTGTTGGATTTTGATTAAAATTTGAATGAAATGATAAAAAGATAAATCATTACATTAAAGAAAAGGATGTTGAAGGAAGTTCATCAATCATCACAATGTAATTTTGTCATAATATATGTATTGATTAAAATGTTTACATTCCAATATAAACAGTGCTCGATTTGGAGGGGGTACGCGGGGGGCGGAGTACCTCTTCTATTTTTTATTTTTTTAAGTGTACTCCTACTAATTATTAAATCCCCTATGATATTACATGTACTTAAGCATATTAGGGGGGACGCTAATTTTTTTGAAAGTCTAATAGTCCCTCTTCTTTTTTTTCTCCAAATCAAACACTGAATATAAATGCCCATAAAACCCCTAAATTAGTTACCTCAATACCCAAATCTGATAGTACTTTGCTCAACATCATTCTCTCGTTTTTTAATCAAAATTAAACACATCCTCTTTACACCTGTTACCATTCCACAGCAGTATCAGCTTTTCTTTTTATACTTTAAACAACTATAGAAAAAAAATGGTAAATGTAATATTCACAATTATTTGGAACTTAGTTAAGTATTATGTATTTGAGCATGAAATAATTCTCAGATTTTAACGAATAGAAAATGTTTCCGGTTAGAAAATGGACGTAGTTGGCACTTTATTTAGCTCAATTTCCCTGCGGCAGGAGTAGGTATCAGCTAGTCTTTTTTTTTTTCTTTTTTTTTTTTTTTTGTTACAAAAATACTAGCATAATTAGCACAATATTATATTTATGATATATAGATAATAATGTTGTTAAATTAACAAAATTAAATTCCTATTTTTTTAATACTTAACAAATAAAAAATAAAAAGATTATTATTATAATTTATAGTAATTATTTGTCCTTATAAAAAAAAAAAATAATATATAATAATAAAATATAATTATTAACTTTTCTCCATTTATTAATAATAAAACTTAAGTAATTTTATAAATATTACCATTATATTATTTTTCTTAAACATATAGGCCAGTTCGATTTACTTACCTATTTTGACAGTTTGATATCAATAATTTCTTCATTTTTTTAATTTGTCTAGGTAATGCATATTGATTTCATTGATTGTACCCTTTTAGTTTTTTAGTCATTTAGTTTTTTTAGACCACTAATAAGGGTATGATTACGAGTATATGTAAAAAATGCCTTGTTTAAATGAAAACGTATGAATAAATATTTATTATTAAATGCCAATATTATTACGAGTATATTTATCATTTATTAAAACATAAAAAAAAATTAGCTATACTCGTTTATTATAAATTCAATGAATACGTAATATATGAATATACCTACTACCACTAATCGCATATATGGACGTTATACCATAAAATAATATATTTGTATCAATAGAACATAACTATTGTATTTTAATATTGTACGTTGTAACATGTGCCCAGGTCTAAAATTTAGTTCAAATTCAAACTTTATGATATTATATAATATAAAAATACAATATGTTATCGAGAGGATCAAAGATACTACTATATCATAGCTATCTTCGACCTGTGATAACATACGCCTGTGAAACCTAGTCGTTGACTAATGATGATAGCAGAAGACTTATCACGTTCGAAAGGAAAGTGTTACGAACCATTTATGGACCAATCTTCAACCCAGAAACACAGACATACGAAAGAAGAAGCAACGAAAATATAGTCTCTTTATAATAAGTCAGACATGCTCTATTTTATTAGGAAAAAACGACTAGAATGTTTCGGACATGCATGGAGGTCGGATGGACAGCTAATTAAAAATGTACTTATCAAGTTATCAATAAAATGAATAAAACGAGACCCCTAGGACCAGTGGCGGAACTACAATCTTTGAGGCCCGCGGGTAAAATTTTTATTAGCCCTAATGAATAGTTGTATAATACTAATATTGGAAATTTAAAAAAAGGATATTAATGTATTAAGTAAACAAGAAGTCAATAAATATAATATACAAATTTATTTTACAAATTAAATAAAAATAATTGTTTCTGCTACGATCTTGTGCAAATGACTTTATCAATGCTGACACGTTCAACTTTTTGGCGCGTTCATTTTCAATTGATATCATTGCGAGACCACTCAAACGTGTTTGAGACATAGTATTTCTAAGGTAGCTTTTAATTAATTTGAGCTTTGAAAATGACCTTTCTGCACTGGCTACTGTTACTGGTATTTGTTAATGTAAGAAATGTTGTTAATAGGTCTGGAAAACTCGTAATTAGATTATAATTCTCTAACTTTATATATTAAGTTATAGGACATTAAATTGTACAGTAATTAATACGTATTATAGTAAATTTGTACTATTAACTTATGATAAGTATGATAAAATAATAAATAAATAAGAAAAATCTATAAATAGTTACCTAACACGAGGTAATTGAACTATAAAAATATACAACTATAAACATCCTATTTTTTTAGTTTTTAGATGATAGAAAAATATACCTATTACGTATAATGGATTTTTAAACCAATTTCATAATCTGTTTACGAATAAATATGGAAAACAACAACAAAAACAAAACTTAATAATTTCCATAGAATGTACATAATTTCCATAGAATGTACATAATTTCCATAGATTGTACATAATTTCCATAGAATGTACAT
>JAIUCT010000028.1:3951027-4009178 GCA_021307375.1 Tetraneura akinire
TTATTATTATTATTATTATTATTATTATTATTATTATTATTATTATTTTATTACTTGTTAGTTATTTACCTATAGTCGTGGGCACTAAGGGAATAAGGGATAATGACTTACGTTATAATACTTAACAAATTATTACAATTATTATGTTTTATAATTTCTACTCTCTTGTAAATTTAAACAGTAGTATTATATAGCCATATAGGTGCTACCGTTTACCATGCATTATAAATTATTCATTTGAATATTAAACCTAAATGGGTACCTCGTACCTACGTATATCGTAGATATTAGGATATTTAATATTAAAGTTGGAAATTAAAAATTATAATTGCGTAATTTAGGGTAACTACGTATTAAAATAAACTAATAAAATGATCTCATGTTTATAATTTTGTATACCTATGCAATATGTACTATAGGTAGTCATTTACACTCTATACTTTTATGTAATTCTATATAATAAAATATATTGTTATCTCATTAATCACCATAATGTGTAACTGTGTGATGCACCACCTGTTAACATATTTAAATAATAAAAGTGTTTTATAATACGAATTCGAAACTTGAAGGAATAAAAATAATAGGTATGGAATATTTTATCATTTAGCCGATTATTGCTTTATGCTGTTAAAATTTGCAATCTACTTTAAATTAATGCTTATCCATGCATAAAATTTACTCAAAACTGGTTAATAATAATTTCTTGTCCATAAATAATAGAGATGTAGACTGCCGTACCTACATATAGAGATTAGAATAAATAATTAAGATTTTTTTTTTTAATTATTGTAATATTTAATACTTAGGTATATACAGTAATTGTATTCGTATAATACCTATAAAGTTTATAAACATTATTATTAAATATTAATGAAATATAGACATATAATAGGTGTAGGTATATCAACTAATATAAAATATATATTATACCTATAACCTATTATATAAAAATGAACTCATGCGCGTGAGTAAAGCATACCTACATAAAAAAGTCAATGCCTCTGCTCACGGGCCATGCTGACGGAGGTCAGCAATTATTCAGCATTGGTCCCTTCCAATATTTCCAAACAATATTTTAACGTATTCTTAAAGTTTAATCCCTGAATCATGATTTTATAATACTCTCTTGTGAACGATTAATAATTGCGATTAAAAGTAGAATGATATAATGTAAAAATAGAAAATAGGTACTGTATGGTGTATAGAACTATAGAACACATGGTAATATAGTAAAATATTAAACCTATTTTATAACTGTGGTAACTCGATTCTATGAAATTTATATACATCATAAAATAAGAATTAATATACCTACTATATATAATAGGTGATAGATATAATTTTCAAACATCAAACTGAACAATGTACGAGTACGATATCGATATATTATATAAAATAATAATGTGTAGAAAAAGAATACAAATTATCTATTAATTTCCAAACGATTTATGGGTTATTTCAGTTACCTCAGGGCCGGATTAAGTTTTTTGTCGCTTGTAGGCTACTAGGCAATGATAATTTTGCCGCCTTTACAGCCGGCAAAATGAACGTTTCAAAAAAATAAATGAAAAACGTATAAAAAAAAAAAATACACTCGTAATAATATTTTGCACACGCAACACACGTTACAGTCGCAAATCGCAATGATTTTGATATGTATTATGTTGTGCAGTAAAATAGTGTGTACAAAATTTTACTAGATCTAGCCCAGAGGCCAGAACATTAGATTTTATAAATATAACTTTTAAATTTTTAATGGTTTAATAGTTGTCAGTTTGTCACGAAAAATAATAGCCCTTATGGCCGTATTACAATCGGATACATAACGTATTATAGTAACAATTCCACAATATACAATAATAGTTTTTAGCCGCCCTAGGTCGGTGGCCTATACAGCCTAAGCGGTACCTAATACGCCACTGAGTTACCTATATCTATTTAATATTTAATTATTATTTGTATTTTAAATCTTTAGGTAAAGATAAAGTACCAAAGTCTCGGGTTTGTTTATGCGTTATGCCAATTAGCTTACACACTCATCAATATTATCGGCGTTGGTAGAAGTAAAATTGTGTGGTTTTAAATAGACGGTTTTCACATTGATACCGATCCGATAAGAATATCGTTTTAGTCTTTTAGTGTAACGGTATCGGTGTGCATGTTGGACAGGCCACCAGAATCGGACGATATTTTTATCGTTCCGATTTTTAGGACCAATACAAATAGTATGTCGATTTTCACACATGACCGATAATATCGTCGTGCCGAAAGTTTTATCAATTTTCATTAATTTCTTCATAATTCATCTTCATAATTTGTTAAAAGTTGTATAAAATATCTAACTTCTAACCTGAGATAAACCCAATACCTCCTTGTTGAGGGTTGTTTATTCAAATTACGTTTTTTTTCGAAGACGCAACAATGGAAGCAGTGCTAACCTTTTTTTTTTTTATTGTTATTCATTTTAATTAATTAAAAAGGATACTTATTCAAGTTAGGCACTTAGGTAATAGGAACTACGAACTAGTATTTTACGAAACAGTGTACGTGTACGATTTGAGTACGAAAATCAGTGATCAGGTGATATCGTTCCCCACCGCCGACGATAATATCGGTTGTAATGTATAAGCAATATCTGATATTGTCCAACACCACCGACAACAATATCGGTTAGGTTACAACTTACAATTCCCTAACACCCTTCCTGGATACGCCACTGGTGTACCTATTATCATTCATAATTATGTAAAGTGAAACAAAATAAAATTTAGGTAATCGTAGTTTTTATTGTTTGTTGAATAATAAATATATTAAAATATTTGACATGTCGTATTTGGAAAATTTACTAAATATGACAGAAATATTTGGTATAAATGAAGTAGTTGAAAAAGTACACCCATCCTTTATAACAAGTAGTTATAATTTACTTATTAAAACAATAATTGTAAAAAATCATATAAAAACTATAACAGTATTCAATTTTATGTTTTTTTAAACAATTAATCTTTTTTAGATTTTATTACTTTTCAATGGGGTTTATTAACTGAAATTACTAAAATTTTGAAATAAGATAATATAAGTACTGACATATTGGTAATATTTTAAATATTAATGTATAAAATACTATTTGTCTATTTAGTATAATTTACTATTTCGTATTTACATATTATATTGAATTTGAAATAATATGATATTGCGTATATAATTAATAATTATGTATTATACAAAAACAAAATACAATTATAAATAAATAGTGTATAGTGCACTGTGCAGTGCAGTCTGTGCACGATAGTCACTACAACTACACCATTGTATACGCGGTAAATGTTAACAGAAAGATGTCAGATTGTAATATATTTTAATCATTATGATAGTAGTGATAAACATAAGCTTTTAATTTCTTTGGTGGACCGATTTTATAAACTCTTTGGAAAATCGATGTTTACGATATAAACAAACCACAACGCCGGGCGGCCGGCCTCGGTCCTGTAGGCTGTATTGCTGACTGCTGTAACCGTTTTTTGGTGAATGGCGCGCATGGACGCACCATGTACGTTGTTCAGCAGCACAACACGTTCAATATTAAATATTCAACGTTATTTTAATATTATATCAAAATGTATGAAAATAAAAATTGTCAAACTGAAAATATCACTATGTGACTCGTGTTGCCAAACTATCGATGTTTGCGTATATGTTTGCAAAAGTTCTCTGGACGTAAAATCAATGATCAGCGGACCTTGTGTTTACGTACGAAGGTCGAACAAGGAGTAAAATAAATTATGATTTCATATTAATATATTATAATACTTTGGAGTTAATAAGCATCGGTGACGCGAATCGTCAAATATTAAAATGAAACGAACCGAATGCGACAGTTTTACGCGCGTAATGTGGATTTCAAATTTGAATAATTGAACGTACGTATCAGCGTACTGATGTTTATCTGTTTATGTCCACACGGACATGCTGCACGACGACGGCGCCCCCGTGAACCGAACATACATCAATAGCACATAGCGCGCGTTTGTCCCATCACCCGTTCACCGAACGGCGTTCATGTTCGATAATTATTAATTAACACGTTGATATTGATATAGAAAATAGAAATCATTACGTGTTTGAATCTAAATCTGGTGTGTTCGTGTAGCGAACGTAACGCGTATGACGAAGACGCCCGCCCAATTGATTAAATAATATTCATACATTATATTGATTTGATTGCAATTTGTAATTGTAATAACATAAATACATCGTATAGAGTGCGAGATAATGCGAACGATAAGTTTATGGCGAATGAAAATATAGTAATATTGCATACGTATTTTATGGCGAATGTAAAATAATAAAAATAATTCTAATTCGTATGAAACGACGAAAGGTAAAATTTTTCTCACTGGCGTGAGTACGGATAAAAAATAAATAGTAAAATACAATTAATAATAATTATTAACAAAAAACTTAAAATTCTGGAAAATTCATAATTCGTATTCGAATTATATAAATGAGGTTGTTATTTGTTAATCTTAAATCTTAATATATTTGAAAATCATCTCAAATTCTCAACGTTTTGAATTCGTATGAAATCAACGTACGCTGTGGGCCTGTGGCTGTACCCTGTACGGCTGTACGGCGTACGCAATACGCGGTGTTTTTTGTTCGATATTAACACTGCGGCGCCCGCTAGGATGCGCTGTCGATTGCTTTAATCTCAACACCATTGCTGTGAATCGTCAATTTTAATCTCAAACCCCTCTAGATTTTTCGCTGATTTCCTACATAATTTATTTAAAAAAAAAAAAATTACAGAATTCAATAGAAAAAATTATTTAAAAAATTTAGCTACCAAAATTATGGTTTTAAACCTTTTGAAATGATTAAAAAATGATATTAGAAAATCAGTGACCATCCGGCCCCACCAGCACGCGCCATCTTCACAAACAAAGAACACCGCTGGCTCGGGCCGTATTCGCTGTACGCTTGTCCGCCTGTCCGTGTGCTCCGATTGCTTCTCGTGCCGACCCGCGTGCATACATTCGGTTTTTATTCGTTTTCACACAATTATTTCCGTCCGCAAGTCGTGTATTTAGTTTTCTTATTCGCGTCTCGTAGCACACGCAATACGCGCCGGTGCGTTTTAAGATTTTCGCACTACAGTACATTTCTTGAATAGTCTATTTTTTCAATTTTAATTATTTCAAAACTCAACCGAAAATGAGTACGAAAGAAGCCAAGAATGACGTAGCTGTAGAAAAGATCGCAGATAATGATGTCGTAGACCCCAAGGCCGACCTTAAGGGAACCAAAAGAACGGCGGACGTAAGTAGTTTTTTGTATTTATAATTTTTTAAAAAAAATAATACCGCGTTTTACCTGTATGATGTTGTAATCTCTGGGAACAAGCACTTTTGAATTTTAAGTACCTAATTTATATATAAATATTGGACATTATGCAACAATTTCTCTTTACCAATAAATTATAAATATTGAAATTATTTATTGGGACGTACAGATTGTCTATCCGTTACGCGCGTTTTTGTGGTTTTCGAAATGGCGCAACGGCCAAAACTCGACCGCGTTGCCGGTTACCGGCGTCCGTTGTTTATGACTGCCTCGTTAACGTGATATTAATATGCTGTCATTTTTAACCCCCAAACTTAAGTAAATAGTATGATGTACCAAAGCTTAGTTTATGGCGTGTTCTTCAATTTTCGTTGTTTGTCATCCTTCTAGTGTGATAAAAAAGAAATAGTTATTTTTCCCGTTTACGAATGGCCGTTACCGTTAATGCTGTCCGGTTTTTTTTTTTCAAATTTGATCTCTATAAGCTCGTCATCAACGACGCCGCCGCCATCATGATCATCATATCTCGATAATATTCGGCGACGTGCGCCGTTTGTTTCCGGCACACCGCGTCGTCGGTGGCGGTTGTTTACCCGGTCTCGTTCTAACCCCCTCCGCCCGTCCATTCGCCGGGTTGGTACAACAGCACCCCGCCATTGCCGCCGACGCCGTTACCTTGCTGCTCGTTTTTCGCGTGTTTACCTCGTATGATACACGATTTTATTATAATATATTATATTAATTGACCGTAAAACGTCATGTAATAATTACTGCGTTAGTGCGTTCATACACACATGCATGGTCTGCCTTCGCGAGCGTAACGCCGTTCGAGTATAATATAAAAAAATGCAATATAGTAAATAAATTATTGCACCGTCGACCGTCGCGTTTCATCATCGAAATAAATACGTAATTATATTTTTCTGTCTCGTAATGTACGACATTTTCCCGTCATAAAATCCTATACGCGTCGCGTCACATATTCGAATCGTGTCGCTGACGCCAGTTTTCCGTAACAATTGCCGACGTAGGAGTATGGTCGTTGCGCTGAGTACGGAGGGGAGAAGAACTCCAACGGTCTTCTAGACGCGGACGCCCGTTTTCCACGCGCACGATTCACGGAACGGAAACACCAGCGATGTATACTCTTAATTTTTATTCTTTATATCTTTATTATGACTTCTTGAGTGTGGAAGGTGGGAATAACGAGTAATAATACAATTTGTAGTGTTCAAATAATATTATATTATAATTTATTTTATTTTATTATTGTATCTTTTACATTCGTTTTTCTCATGTATTTTTCATTACAATGGTACCTATGTGTTTTTTTTTTTTTTTTTTTTTAAACCATTGTATGTTTTTATAGTCGAACAAATAGGTAATCGCTAGCCAAGTGTAACCTAACCGATTAATTATTTTAGGAAAAATCAGAAGAAGTTAAAAAATTGAAAAAAGAAGAAAATGGCGATGAAGAATTTGACGAAGAAGAAGAAGCTGAAGGCGAAGAAGATGATGAAGAAGAATTCGCTGAAGGCGAAGATGATCTAGACGAAGCTGATGGTATATTATAATTCTTAATTATTTTAAAATCGTGATCTTTTATTGGATATGTTTCTTTTTTATAGGTTGTTCAGAAGAAGACGAAGATGATGTTGATGGTGTAGAAGAAGATGACAATGACGTGTAAACTCACATAATGTACAATTGAACAAGTCTCTTAATTTTATATAATTTATACATAGTGCCGTGTGTACTCGGTAACTCCGTTTGATAGAATTTTATTTCAAAATGTAATTTTTTTTATATATATATATATATATATATACAATTATTATGTAAAACAAAGCTTTTTTGCTACTGAGTGACTAAGACAATTTGGCTTTTATAAAATTTTAAACACGATATTCCTACTAATTTGTGTCTGTGTACATGTTCTAATGTCTCTAGTCACTCACTATCAGTCAAGTTTTGAGAACATGTACTCGTAAAAAAGTTTCTAAACTTTCGGTAACACTAGATTGGAATACTTAAAAACTAACTCGACCACCGACTATGATTTTTTTTTTTAATTATTATAACAGGTTTATTATGCAATAATTTTTTTGTTTAATTTTTTTGTAATACAACTTAAGTGTAAGTTAAATATAAATGTTTACATAATGAAAAATTTAAAATACTAAATTTTAATTTAGTTCATAGGTTTGTCTTCTAAAAGTATATATATATATATTATATACATATAAAAGTAATATACATATATACATTATACATATTATCGTTTACAATTTAAGCTAATTTTGTATAAAATTTTGATTAAATAATAAGTATATCAAATAAGTATTCCGTGTTGGTTTTTTTTTAATTTGTATTCTTGGTGTGTTCAAAGTTTAGGATTTTTTTTCTCATTCCAACTAAAGAAATCTTTAAGAACATTTTTAGCCACTGAAAATATGTTTTAAGTTTACATTATTATTTAACATTAAATAAAATAAAATAATTGTAATATGTCAATTTATTTTACCTCATTTAAGTAAAATAAGTAATATAAATATACGTGTCTTATCATTGTGTTTATGTTAGACTGTATTTTGTAGTTGGCAATTTGATTTTTCGTTGTAAATAATTCTAGTACAAAAATGTTTGGATTGTTAATAATATTCTTAATACATATTGTCGGTTGCTACGGCTCAGCATTTAGTTTTTATTCATTTTAAAATTAATTAATAGTTATTATTACTAATGTAAAAAGATAATTTGGTTGTTTGGTTATGTGGCGTTTGTTAATCGTATTGTTAATGATAAACCTTTGATGCGTGCAACATTAAAAGTTCTCTGCTGTCACTATTGATTGATTCGTCACATTTCAATTTGGGGAAAATAAATAAATTTTAATATTTTTTAATGGAAATTATTTTACAAATCATTTTTATTCTGGTATCTATTGCTCACTGTATTGTCTATTTAAGGTTTTAATTTGTTCTATTTGGTCAGATCGTTAAAATATCTACCGAGTATCCCAGATATTAATTAACATGGTATTTTAAAATAAACATTATTATAAGTTGTATATTGTATTGCATTTTATGTACAATTTAAATAATAAATGTTAGGAATAGGTTTCAGTAATAAACTGTTTTTAACTTTTTATGACTGATTTACAATTAATAAAAATAACTAATGCAAATTATGTTGTATTATTAAATTTTATAATTTTATCTTTAATTATTTATTTATATTATAATTAAAAATAATGTTTAATAAACAAGAGTTTGATAATGCATTAAAGTTTTAGAGAATTATTTTTTAATTGCTAAGAATAAAACTTAACATTATAGTATATTGTACAAATATAAAATCATTTATTTATAATTTAAATTTAATAAAGTAAAATTTTATTTCAATTTACTATTGAGAATGTTTGGCACATCTTGTGATAATTTTAAGGTTCTTTTATTTTTTCAAACTACCATTTTTAATTTTGGATTTTTGCAAATGATTAATAAGGGACTATCTATTTGCTGTATAAATAAAAACTGTGTTTAATGATACACATTGGTTGATATTATACCATATAATTAATATTTATATAATAATTTTCGCAATTTATAATGTCTTTATAGTTAATTTCTTTAGTACTTGTACTATTAATTAAATTTTTTAACCTGATCATAATTTTTGCAATTCATACAATAAAATGACTCATACATTTCTAAGCACTTGTGTGGAGTGTGGATGATAGGAATGAAATGGACATATAATATAAACAAAAATGTAATAATATAATATGTTCATTTTTGATTTAAAAATTTATATTCGTGGTAGAAATATTTAGTTATACAACGTGTATTTGTGTATTATTTCAGTATTTGTATTGTGTTTTGTCAATAATAAGTAAGACTCATTTAAGAAATAGATATACTTATTTATGCTGCGTTACATTGTACCTATAATTGTACGTAAGTTAATTATGAAGAAATAAGAATTGATCATAGATAATTTAAAAATATTACAATTAAATGAGAATCAATGATGTAAACTTTATTTCTAATGAAACTTCATAATTTCTTATTTTGATAGTTCCGAGCCGCGTTTAACAGGGGGCAATTGCATTCGAAAAAACGATTCTGAGCGAAGTTCAGTCAGATAATGTAGGTATTGATTATAATTTTGACATTTCTTATTAAATATTTAAAACGTAAAATTTTATCACACGTATAGCATATAGGGACCATATAGGTAGTAGGTACAGTGGTACACTGGTAGTTGGTACACATACAATACATAAATGAACACCCTATACAATTTTCAAGTCTCTAAATTCAATATAAATGCAAATAAAATCTTGTCACCAAAATGCCCATTTCTGATAGAACTTGGCTTAAAATACTTTTTTCGAATGCAATGGTTTATCATTGCATTCAAATTATAATTAAAATTAAACGCTATGATTTGCCTGCCTGTACCTATACCTGCGGCAGGACTGCAGGAGTATCAGCTCTTCTTTTTTTTTTATACTTTAAACAGCTATAAAAAAAAAACTTAAATGTAATAATTCACAATTGATTGGAATTGAGTTAAGTAAAATGTATTTAAGCTTCAATAAAATTTTCAAAATTTTTGTCAATTTTATTTAACATTATTGTAATATAATAAGAAAAATTCATATAAATATTTTAAATATTGATTTTACTGAAATTTCAATTTTAAACACATAAAAAAATTTGAGTATTGAGATTTTCCTAATATTTTGGAAATACGTTAAGAAATTATATTATATCAGTATGCTTCAATATAATTTTTTGGCTTTTTTATTAATTTTTATTTTAAAAGTATTGAGAAATAAGAAGAATATTCGTATGGATTTTAAGATTTTCATTTAAACTAAAAATATCAACTTTAAACAGCTATAAAAAAAATTTAAGTCTTGGGATTTTTCTAATGTTTTGATATCCTGTAACCTAAGATTAATATATGTAAGTATACTTCAGTAAATTTTTCAGACCTTAAAGCTGCTTTCACACATAGCGGTTTTCGGCCGCGGTTTTACGAGCAGTTTATTTTTCCCAATATGAAAAACACATGGAAAACCGAACTGCTCGTAAAACCGCTGCCGAAAACCGCTATGTGTGAAAGCAGCTTAATACCAAATATTGCTAATTATATCAAACATAATATAGGTAGGTACCTACCTACATAAAAATGAGAATTTTATGAAATATTCAACGTCCCCTATATTTTGTAGAAAATTTAACATAACGGTTCCAAAATTTTATTACACATTTATAGTGCCTATTTGAACATCAAATAAAATTTTCAAGTCTCTAACTTTAAATTACCCGAGTTATCTAGAAATATTGAAATCGAATTCGTAGAAATTTCAGTTTTCATGAAAATCACGAAAACGAACGTTTTTTCGTCATTTTTTCGACGTTTTTTTCTATCGAATAAGGTCAATTTTGAGAAATTCGAAAAATGACCTAAATAAAGTACCAACTACATCTATTTTCCAACCGGAAACATATGCTATTCGTGAAAAATCGAGTACCTAGTAAAAGTGTCATCAGACCAGAAAAAAAGACACATCATTGTAAAACCAATACATACTTTGCGTTTCGCTCAGAATCTGTAAGAAAAATAACGTAATTATGATTTGACTTCTTTTAATTTTAATCAGAACAAATTGACTACCACTAATATTATAATTTTCTTAACATACCCAATAACTCGTTTTAACGTGTAATATCAATTAATTTCTAAATGTTGTTATTATATTATTAGTTGTCGTAGGTACTAGTGTACTACACTATGAGTATGTAGTATATACCTAGTACAAATAGCCAAATAGGCACAACATATCCGTAATTGTGATTATAAACTAATAACCATGTAGTCTAGAATTCTAGAGTATAAAATTTATTTTATATAATTCAAAATTTCTCAATAATAACAAACACTGAATATATTACGATACAAATGTAATGTAAAAAAAGCTTATTTTTATTCGTATAAATTTAAATTTAAATAAATTAATACCTAATAATAAATATAATATTATGTACATAGATGTTAACATAACATAAGTTATGTAGGTACATACCTATACCTTACGACTTTCGATACCTTACGGTAATAGAGGTATACTATAGGTATAATAGGTACACAATTTTTAAATTAATTTTCATTTAAATTATTTCTATATAATTATTATATACGATATTATAGGAAAACATTTTTATTCAATGTATGAATAATATGAAAACAAATTTAAAATAAATCAATCATAAAATAATAATACAATAATACCAAAACTATAAAAATAATTTTAATGACTGACACTGACCATATAATAGCCACCTTAATTTGAAAATCGCTGCTATATAATAATAAATTGATCTAAACTTTTATTACTTTTTTTTTTTGATACTTATGTGTTATAGTTAATAGTTATAGTTCTATTATCTGTTACAATGATATCGTCGACCAACAAGTGTTTTTGTTATACATTTTTAATTTACACGCACATGCGTTATACATTTAAGTTTTATGCGTAAGTGCATAATATAATAGTATTAGTATTAATAGTATAATAATACTAGTTTAATACGAGATAGCAGGTAGGTATGTTTTATTAATTGTTTTTTATTTATTTTAATAATTTTTGTAATATTATAGGTATAGGTTACTACCTACGTATTGTAATTAGGTATACGTAATGTTCTTTAACAATTAGGAAATTTTTCACTGGTCTAAATTTTAAATGTATTTTAGTACAATATAATTAATTAATAAAATTTATAAAATTTGTAATTTTTTTTTTTTTTTTTTTTAGCTATTCAAGGAACATCTCCTAGATTATATAAATTTTATTATACCTATCCTAATTTTAATTTGAGTCATTATTATTTACTATAGTTTTATTTAGATATGTCTATTAAAAAAAAACTTCCAATATTGAACTTAAATTTTCAAAATTATTATAATAAATATTTATGGTTATTGGTTATATCTAGAGTCCGGATTTATATGTTTTAGCATATCATTACTGAGTATATGCAGTCATATGGGGGTAAGAAATGTGGACGATTCATTGAACATAGAGTTCACAGAAAAAAGTTTTTTTTGCATATTTGAGAATATTTCATCGATTAGGGAATATTTAGCATATTTAGCATATTTTGGCATATTTTGTAAATTTTGTAAAAAATATACTAATTTATCTTAATTTTAAAATTATTATAATTAATTTTTATATAAAGATATCTGAAAAAAAGTCCTGTATAATAGCAATACTCTGGTAAATCGCTAGTATTTAGTTTACACCATAAAAACATGCAAAAATACATTGACGTCGGCGACCATAGGCGTAACTAGGGGGGCGCAAGAGGGTCTTTAGCACCCCTGAGTTAATATTTAGCACCCCTTGTTTTCTTTAGGTCTTATTATAATAATTACAGTAAAATACTGTCAATTTTAAGTTTTAAAGTTTTATTTAGAACTATTTTGTTCAGATGTCTTATAATATTGTAATCTATGAATATAATAAATTGATAATACTGCATGAAACTTAGAAAAAATATAAATTGTAAATGTCTACTTATTAGGATAATAAAATATGTTTAATTAGAATTGTAATAGTGATTCATAAAGACATAAATAATTGGCACTTGATGGTGTAGGGGCACGGTTTATTTTTTGTTAGGTACATAATTTTAGCACCCCCAATATTTAGGCTCTAGTTGCGCCTATGTCGGCGACTTAACTTCTAATGATTGCAACGATGCTAACTAGATACTAACTTTAACTGTAAATATACCAAATACAACATTGTTTTAATATAATAGGTATATTGTTATTTTATATTCACTGTTACTTCAGTTTTTAACTCTAAATATACCAAAGGAATATTGTTTTTTTTTTATCTTTTAATAATATATATTGTTATTTTATATTTATACTGTTAATTTATGTTTTAATATTTAATATATTATATTGATATTTTATCAAAACTTCAATTTAAGCTACAATGATGGTATAATCTCTTGATAATCAACATTATTTTTGCTAACTTTTCTAATTTTTAAGAGAATATTGGAGAATATTTTGTAGGTTTTTTAGAGAATATTGGAGAATATTTTAGAATATTGTAGAATATTTTAGAATATTGGAGAATATTTTGTAGGTTTTTTAGAGAATATTTGCATCATATTTTGGGTGTTTCAAGAGAATATTTATCCGGACTATAGTTATATCTTATATCTTATATTATATATAAATACTCGTATATAATAGATACATTATATTATGCATATAAATAGAAAATAACTATAAGTATTTACATGCTAATTTAATTAGTGGCATTTTGCATTAGTAATTAATAGTAGAAGTTATTAAAAAAGGATTTCTTCGTATATTAATAAAAAATTTTAAATTTCATAGATATTATGAATTATGTGGGTTGTAGGTAGGTTTATATTAACAGTAGGAAATTACCTAGTTCATTAAACTAATTAAAAACATTGCCCTACAAAATAATAATAAAGAAATACGTATACAGTGTACTATACACACCACACACGTATACTCGTATATATATATATAAACATATTTAAAATGTATAATTTTCTACAATATAAAATTTTTTATTAAATTAAAAAAAAAATTAAGCATTAATTATTATATTAAATTTAAATTTAATTAATTTGTTATTAAAGAATAATAATATATAAATAATAGATCCGTATCTTATATTGCCTATTAATATTCTTTTTTTATATTATGTTAATTAGCGTATAATATATAATATATCATATTTAAAGTTGACTAGATGTATATATTTCATTTGGCACGAAATTATATTCTTAAAGAATCTCATACAATTTGTGCTTGTTGCTCTGAATCAAATTCAAAATCTTTCATTGTTACATATGATATTCCTATTTCATTAAGAGGTTTCGGAATTTCATAGTTATTTACTTGTTCGTCTTCTGTACTACTTGGTGTAATTTGATTTTCTATTTCTTCGTCTAAAAAGCAAAAATAATTATCATTGTAGGTACAACACCAATTTGATCATAAAATAATTTTACACCACTATATAATAATTATAATATAATCATACTATCCATAAAATAACACATATTGTTAACGATTTGTTTAAAATCCAATTGCAGGTAATCATTTCCCTTTTCTAACATTTTTTCTAGTGAAGTTGTTAAAGATTTAAAACTAGCTCTTCTGTATTGGTCTTCTGCCCAACAGCTTTTCATGATATCGTATCTATAAAAAAAAACGATTGGTAAAATACTAATTTATTATAATTTATAGTTAACGTTAAATTAATATATAAAAGTTAAAAAGTCTATAATCTATATTATGATTTAATCATTTCATGCGTACAATTCATTCGAACAATTATTTGGTTTATCCATTCGGTATCCTTCTTTTAGAAGTTTAAATAAATCTTGAACTGCTATTCCGGGATACGGAACTGCTCCTAAAGTCACTAATTCCCATAATAAAATTCCAAAACTCCAAACGTCCGATCTACTTGTATATATGTGGTCTGCTAATGATTCGGGAGCCATCCATTTGACAGGTACTAAATACACATTTATTACGTGGTAAGTTCCAGCACAGTACATATACATTAAAACGAATTTAATAACAATTACTAAACAAATATTTATAGACCTCTTCCTTTCGTTTTTTTAAAGTAAGCATTATCTTCATAAACGTCTCTAGTCAGCCCGAAGTCGGATATTTTACACATTTTTTCTTCGGTCACCAATACGTTTCTTGCGGCAAGATCTCTATGAACTAACTATATAGATAATACATATTATTATAATTATACCATAGAGTAATATTAATTGTAATATACAGACGATAATATAATAAACAAAAGTAAATGATAATAATTAATAATAACTAGATTTAACACAAATTATATTCGTGTAAAATTGCATTTATGATGATTGATACGGATCAAATGTTGTTTATATACTTTGAGTTCAGCTAGATAAGCCATCCCTTTGGATATTTGCCAAGCGAATTTCAAAATATCTCTTGGGCTGATAATAGGATAAAACGGACATTCCGTGTTCAATACACGTTCGTTTTTTTGGAAATCCAGACCGTGGTCAAAATTAGTGTCCAAGATTCGGCTCTTGCGGAGGTACGATCTAAAAATGATAAATAGCAAACAATAATAGTTGTGCGTTTTACTTTTTATAGAACGTTTGCGAAATAATTATATTCGTTAACGACTTTACCGGAGCGAACCGTGTTTAGCATATTCGATAATGAGATAAAATGGTCCATCTCGTGTGGTGCAAGCTCCCAGTAGCTTCACTACATTTGGATGATTCACTTCTTTCAACAGATTGTATTCCGACAACAAGTCATCTTTTTCGGTACGGCCAGCGTCGATTTTTATGGTCTTTACGGCCACCGTTGTCATGCCTTTACATGTATATAACATTATTTAAAACGCATATTACACATTTTTTAATAAACACATCTAGTCGTAAAATAATCTTTTGGAATGTGACCCATTTAACGGGGGATTCAGTCGTATTTCTGTCTAAGGGGTGAGAAAATGATTCAAGTATATGCGCAATATAATATTATGTATATTATATTAATGGGACTGACGCGTATACTGGTAGTATATTTGTATTATTAATAATAGTAATAATATGAATATTATGTTCTATATTTCTATAATGTATTGCTCGAATAAAGCGTAAAATTACCAAAAGGAAAATGGAAACGTGACTGTTGGATTTTAATGATATGATATTAATATATTTTGAACTAAAACGATTAGGGTACCTATAAATAACATTATTAGTTTTTATTAAATAATTTTAATATTGTTCAATTCTGAATGAATATTATGTTCTGATATGCTCGTATAATTATTATATGGTGATTTTTAGCATGCAAACATTTACCTTTTGTACCGGATATGTCCATAGCCCGAGCTTTTAAGACTTTACCGAATTCTCCTTCTCCAATCACTTGCTCCAAAATGAGTCTACTT
Source organism: Tetraneura akinire (assembly GCA_021307375.1). NCBI lineage: Eukaryota > Metazoa > Arthropoda > Insecta > Hemiptera > Aphididae > Tetraneura > Tetraneura akinire. Next base: position 3,967,421 of record JAIUCT010000028.1, read on the forward strand.
CTAGGAAACTCCCATTTAGGATCAAATTCCTAAAAAAACCGATATAGTAATTCATGTACCTAACGTTTGCGGCTATTTTATTTAGTTTACCGTGTTAATGGTAAACGTATCTCTGTTGAATACTGGATTCGGTAGATATCCGTCTTGATTACAATTGGGTATTAATTCCTCGAGCGTTCTGACGTTCTCATTGGTTTTATTACTACCCAACATCCAAATGATTCTGAAATAAATACTGATTCAATAATATTCCTAATATCACGTTCACGCGTGAGACGTATCCCCAAAATATTTACTTATTTCTGTAACAGTACATTATAATTCCAATCGTAACGAAAGCGATCACAATTATTATACTCATATTAACGTTACTATCACACCAGTTTTCACATTTATCTTGTTCGTCTGCAGGTACTGGATATATACATGTAACGTGTATAATATCATTAATACAATATGTTGTAATTGAATGCATTTTGTTTACAATAATATTGTAATTGTTTATATGCATAGTATGTAAAATCTTACTCAGTGTCGGTCCAGTGTTGTTGGGCTCAATTTGTTTTTTCTTATTTTTCACTTCTCCTGCAGTGTAATCTTTAGTTTCGCACGTGCACTTTCCAATTTCATCACACGTACATACGCCTAATGCTTGTGAAATTCCATTTTTGCCTTCTTTACCGGTCCCGAATACATCTTCTACATCATATTATATTAGGTATATAATTTACAGAAATTAGTGAATAATCATAATTAATCATTTCAATTAAACTATTTAATTACTGGTGCAGTCTTGTGGGCAAATCAAATGATTAATGCTTTCCAATGAATCACAATATCCATTTGGACAAGTATTAATATCTGGTGTACAAGTTGAATAGTTTACAGTTAGAATTGGTTTTGGTGATTCTCGCCATTGACATTTAGAAACGGATCTGTGGAAATATATTTTTTATTAAATTAGTATATTTAGTAGGTAATATACTAATATATATACGTATATATATTGTGTCTATTATCTTGTATTAATTTTGTTTATTAATTAGAATAATTATACAAACAATAATTGTATTTTTTGAAATATTATTATCATAATAGATAGTACCTAGGTAAGTAAAAAAAATCTTTATATTAAAATGATTAATTATTGTACCTGTATTACATAAATTAAAATAATATTGTTGTAATAATATAATATTGATATGTATATAAAAATAAAATTGACTATTACAAAAATGTTATTTATAAGGTTAATTTAATTATTTTTTTCTAATTTAAGTACTAAGGTTAATCTAATAGATAATAAAAAATGATTAATTAATTTAGACATTTCGTTGGTTCCATGTAAATATTGGTCACGGGAAAATAGTCGCAGGTATAAAGTGATCGCAAAATATTTGAACGCGATAAGAAAAATATTATCTTCTTTATGCATTAGGTAGTCATTTTGTCTTGCGAACAAAATAATAAATAAATTTGATATATTGCTTTTGATCAGTTGGCGACATGGGCGATCGCTAAGGGCGCAGAAATCCACCAACAATAATATTCCATTATATTACTACAATAAATACCTGTAGAATTTATTCATTAAATAACCCATTACAGTAAATAAAATTGTTATTAAAATAAAATTGATACTTATATAAAAGAAAAACATATTAATTAAAGGTAACTAGAATATAAGCATACATTTTTACGTAAATAAAATTAATAATTAAAAATTATCAAAATAATATTATGATTAAAATATTATTGTGCCCAAATAGTTTGCGATCAATTCATATACCTACCTTCGTTTATTTTACCGCAACGTTATTGCCGCGACAAATTTACGGGACACCAATTTAGTTATTATAATTCACTGAAAAAAACTTCATAAATTATAATTTAATTATGTGCACTAGAAATATAATTTAGATGCATAAAAGTTGAATGTATAATTAATATATCTAACTAGTTAAAAAAAAAAAGACGAATCAATAGGTAGCAGCATGAACAATATTTATAATATAATTAAGTATTATTATATTTTATATTAATTGTTTTTTTTATAAAAAAATAGGTTTTTATATGAAATTATCTTTATATTTTATTGTGTTTTATTATAATTAAGATATACCATGTACTTACCCTATTCCACATGACGATATACATTTAGATTTTGTATCCAAATGTATATCAGAACAATGCGATGTTTTCTTGCATTGTCCATCAGGCAAGTTGTCGAATTTTAAAATTATTTCCGTTCTTTTAATTTTGTTATAAATTATTTTCAATCTGCAAAAATGATAATATTTCCTTGAAGAATTATTAGTTATTATTAATAAATGAACTTAGTATTTGAGTGTTAATAATATAGTTTTTCGATAAATGGAACTGTGGAAAAAATGTATTCTAATATATTACGAATTTCATGATAATTATTACGATTCTAAATAAACTTTTAAAGTTAATTTTTTCTTGTGTATAATGTGAAAATTTTATTATGTATTTTATGTATTCCTTTATAATAATTATAATACGCATGTGATATTAATTAAGTAGATGTTTAGTTTTGAATTTCAGACTTTTGTATAAATTGCATTCTTTTTTTTTTCTTAAAACAAAGTTCTAATACAAATATTGTTAAACATTGTAAAAACAATAAAAAATAATTGATAAATAATTTTATAAAAATTCATATAATATTAAAATAAGGAATATAATTCTTTTTAATATGTTTATTTTTACAAGTATACTTATTAGGTATTTATTTTTATAATTGTTTACATTTATGTATAATTAAAGATTATAATATATTTATATAATTATTGTCATACTATTATACTATAGTTTAAATATGAAGTTTGTTTGGTTTCGTTACATCCCTTACGTCAAAATATCTAATATAGGCATGCGCCATGCAGGCTATTATTGTTATTTGTATACTTTTACTTCCAAGTTACGATAGCTAAATTGTTTATAATCTTCTCTGAGTATAATAGTATATTATTTTTACATTAAATAGACCACGTTAAAAATTATTTATTATTTATTATAGTGTACACTGTACATCATTTATATATAAACTTACGTTAGCTGTGGTTGATTAAATTGTTTTAAAAGTGTTTCATTCTTGACGTACACTATACCACCTTTTTTTGTTATGCCAAATATTTTTGGATTCTCGTCTTCTTCGAGTTGAAAGTTTAATTTCAATAATTTTACATCAAATAAAGGTTCAGCGATGCGAGCATAATCTCTAGAACTTCTATATACCGTATACGTGTTATTGTGAAAAATCTAATAAAAATAAATAATTATGTTTTTCTTATAAAAATTTATTTGGATTTTAAGAGAAATATTAATTTATAGACAATATGATTTATACCACGACAAAATAAATTTCGGCATAATAAACTATTTTGTGACATTTTTTTCAGTAGGTATACTTATATAGGTACACGATGAAATAATATGAATATATAAGTATTGAAATTTATATAATACACATTTATCATGTTAAATATATCAATAAATTCCCTTGTTTTAGTGGCGTTTTGAAGTAGCGACTAGCGGTGGAGAGGTCAGGGTTAGGGTGTGACTAGATTAAAAGATAGTCGTGTCGATTTAATGGTAAAAAAAAAAAAAAAAAAGAAAACCAGAAAAATGGTTTATAATAAAAATATTAAAATTATTACTGAATCGCCATTTTATTATATTATATTGTAATAATTATTATTAATATTCTATATTTCAATATTATTATTATACGCCCGCCATTATACCTGTACATCATTGGCTTAATCAGTATTATTTTTCTTTCATTAGTATTTAATTATAGTTACTTATTTAAAATTATAGATATTTATAGAAATATATTTAAGACGAATTTATTTATCTACACAGGTAAAATATGTATTATTATTTTTTACTATTATTTAAATTTATTATAGTCAACTGGTAAAATATTTTTGCGTACATTATTATATTTAATAGTTATAATATAGGTACCTATATAATAAAAAATCATATTTAACCCACGCGTAATAATGTCTCGTTAGCCAAATTAAACCTTTATTTACTTTTAGTTATGTATTTGATAAAGCGTCAGATTTCCGATAAGCTTATTCTATTCGTGACCTCATCATGTAATAGGTTTTTGTTAAACACCTTTTTCCAACCCATTTAATGGATATTTATTATTTATCTCTCGAAATAGCTCTCAATATAGAAAAGGAATCTAGTATATTTAAAATAAGACCAAATATATAATGGATCATTTATTTATGTATAAGTTTGCTAATTTAATTCAAAAATAAATTTCAAAAAAACTTTTTTTTTTTTTAGAATAGGTGATTGATTAAACTTATCAACACATTTTTATTATTCAACATAAATATTATTTTTCTATGTTTAACTTTATTAAAATATTTAATCTGTTAGTAAGACTACGAGTAGTAAAACTTAAATAGGTAGGTAGTTCCTTACTGTTACTACTTTAAGAACTGAAAAAGAACTATTCATTCAGAAGAATTTGTTAATACAGCTAAAAAGAATATATTCTAAAAACTATACATAAATTATGAAACATATCAAAATTATTATTCTTTATAAATAAAAACATATGTAGCACTGAGTATAATTTTCAATATTCTTAAATTCCATTTCTTTAATAAAAGGACTACAAAATGGTTAGATAAAATTGCAATATCCGAAACAAAATTTTTATTTAATTTAAAAATTTAATTTTAATTAAAATTGTAAAAACTATTTTATTATAATAAATCTTAAATATTAAATATTACACGAGTATACCAACCTGTAGTAAACTGGAATCAGTTGAGGCAACAGTCCTTTTTAGACGAATAGTATTTCCATGAATTATTACACCTAGTCACGTTAAAAATGCATAAAAATAATATTAACAGTAATTATTAAAGAAGTTAAAATTATTTTCGGAAATAAAAGTCATTTTTAAGTAGATATTAGTTAAGTAACTATATATATATTTTATAATATTTAAGAACGGAGAGTTCACAAACTTACGCCATACGGTTTGAACTTACATAATATATCAATAAAGTTCTTTGGCTTTAAAACATTAAACATATTATTATCAGTAAAAAATCATTGAAATTTATTAAGGTGAAGAAATGTTTTATTAAATGTATTTATTAGTTTACTTTACACGAAACTTATATAAGTATATATATATATGTATATTGAGTTCTAATTTTCTTAATGCAACCTAGTCTGTAAAATGTTAATGTGGTTACGTTTACTCGTAAAAATAAACCATTATATCAAGGTTATAAATTTATAAAAAAAAAGCATAATATAATAAAATATATTATTAAAATTTTATTAAATTCATAATTTATTTTTAATTATTTTTAAATTATAAATGTATAATGTTTATTACTTTAATTAATATTAATATAATAAATATTATTTATTAATATATACATACTACCTATATCATTGTTTCCCAACCTGTTTTATTCTACGCCCCCTTTGTAAATTTTCAAAAATTTCACGCCCCCCCCAACAATTAAAATTTTTTAAAAAAGGTTTATTTGGTTTAAAATATAGAAATAATTAAAAATAATTTTTTTAAATATTTATTTAAGTTACAATATAGAAAGCATAAAAATGTAGTTTATTTATTATTAATTATTAACACAGATAACGAGTAATTAGAGATAAATTATAATGGACAATTATTAATTTTATATAGTTTTTCCACATAAATGAAAAAAAAATAAAAAACAATGTATTTCGTAATGACTGCTTGCGCCTCCCCAGCAATGAATTTACGCCCCCCTCGGGGGGCGTGCCCCCCAGGTTGGGAATCACTGACCTATATAGTAATATAACATAATTTTATTATTAATATGAATATACACGTTATATTAATTCACAAATATTTAATAAAAAATATATTAATATTAATATGTTAATTAAATTAAAGGTATTTAGGTATGTGAGCGTATTAGTATATACAGGGACGATCTTAAAAAAATATCGTGGGGGGGGGGTGTTACCATAAATTTGCCGACTAAATAAATTTACAAAAAAACATTTTTTTTTGAGTTCTAAATTATTTAATAACTTTAATGTTTTAATTTTTAAACCTAAAAATTTTATAATAAATAAATATAAATAATTTTGACCACTATAATGTTTAAAAATTCCGGCTGAGGACATGTGTGAAATGTCCCTGAGTATGTATATTTATTAAGTTATGTTTTATAAGTTTAAAATGTTTTGATCTACCTGTTCTCGTGTTTAAAAAGTAATTTATATTGTGAAAAGACCATAAAAATAATTAATCGATGTTCAGGCTATTCAGTCTCGAGTTTATTACTCATTGTGCTGTCGTAAAAATTCAATATATTAAGTAAAACGTTTATTAAATATTATATAGTTATAACTTATACTTATTAATATATTTTTTGGTATAATATTATTTTAAAAATGTAGAAAAATGATGTATTTTATATTTGAATATTATCCTCATAATTAAATATTAATACGCTAAAATATAAACATATTTTTTTTTTAATTTGTAATTTAAGAGAACAATTCAAATAAATTTGAAATTTCCATCAAATATATTTATATACATATAGAAGATTTACATTTTCTCATTGATTATACTATATACAATAATACACACACACACATATAAACGTATATATATATAATAATATATAATACATAATTAATGATTTCACATAACTGATTTCCGATTGTTTTTATCGACTTTATATAACGATAAATAATGATTAATATTATAGTAAATAGTTCTATAATAAAATTAAAATATGAAGAAATTATTTATTATTAATTGTTAATTTTATATATATTTATATTATATTTTTTTAAATTATATAACGGATCAATTAAATTTAATATTAAGAATTTTAAAACTGTATTGATATGTAAAATATAAATTTTCTATACTTTTTATTACCAATTTATCTATGTTAGTGTTAGACAAATACATTAATTAGGTAGGTAAAGAATAATAATTATGATTTTACATTAATCAACTTGAACTAATTAAAAGTGAAAATTGAATATTATATATATATTGTTATCAAAATAGTAATATATGAATCATTTTTATTATTTTTTTTTTTTTTGAGTTTAGGAAATCTTGTAAAATTAAACATAATTTTATATAAATAATTACACATTAGTTATTTAAATAATTTTAATTTTCAAAAATTTCATTAGGTGTATAATAGTTTTTGTGTTACAATATAAATTATTTTTGAATTTTTCTGCATAAAATCTTGATGCGTTTATTATTTACATACTCGTATATAATAATATAATTAATAAATAATAATAATTAATAACTTATTATTGTATAAATTGTTTGTCATGTAAACTAATAAATTTAGTATCTATCTATAATGTTTTATACAAACCATAATAATAAATTTTGAATTGTATTTGAATGTTTTAAACTTTTAAACTTCAAAATTAAAGAAGATTATACTATTTTTTACCCGGTCTTACAAATAATTCGTAACTATATGTTTTATTTCAAATTTCTTACTTCATATGTTTTAATAAATTGAATAGGAAATACCATAATATTATAGTAAGAGTATATGGTAATAATAATTATTATCGAATTAATCAACGTATAAACTTATGATTATAAAGCTACGTATGTCGTATACTTATATCTCGCTCATTTTGCTTCGACAAGTCAATAACCAATACAAAAGATAACGATAGTTTGAATTGGGTGCAAATATATATGTTTGGACTAACAACAATATCTCATATATGCAATTGTATTATCATTCAACCGATTATGGTCGATATCATAAATAAAAAATATCGAATATGTAAAAATACTATACCTATTGTTATTTTATTATTTATATTAGCAATATACCTATAATAAAACGATTTGTGATGTCAAAAAAATCGAACGATAAGGTTTTTTCTTTTATAATAAGTAATATTGCAGATATAGTGCCTAATATATATTAATAAAACGATTACAGAAATAATAATAAATAATTCTTTGGAGAAAATAAATGATCTTTATATAATATTATTCTATTTATAACTGTGGCTGTACCTACACGCATATACTCGTATTATAATAATAGAATAATAATATAATTATACCGAATTAGTAATTATTATAATAGAGTTTTATTTGATATTATAGTGAATTGCATTTTTAAATACTTTTATACGAAAATTTAAATGAGAAATGCGAAAAAAAAATTGTATTCAACTTTATATTTTGATAAATTAAAAAATGTGATAATAAAATTATATTCGGTTTTCAAAAGTAAAAAAAAAAAAAAAAAAAAAAAAAAAATGATCTATAAAGGTTAATTATTATTTTTTTTAATTTGATATTTTTCACGTACCGTACGTTGTAATCCAAATAATCATATGCAAATTGTAAATGGCAACCATGACACAGTTAAAACTAAAACTAGAATATATTTGTTTCGTATATTTATTCGTAACGATTCAGTATATTGAATGGACGAAAAAATGTTGTCAACAGGTCTACTACGCTACTCTGACTGCGCGACATTCGAATTCACGTGTTGACGACTTTTTCACAAAACGGACATGCTCAGTTTTTCGATTTCCTCCGTGGCCCCACCGCGATTATTAATCCATCTTTTTAATATTACTATTTGTATGCGTCGTCGCACCAAATTATTCATAAATTCAATTTTCATTATTCCCATTGTATCGTTTGAATGTTCTATTATAATAATATTATAATGTTGGTAAAATTATTTTAATTTGCCTTTCTATCTCTAACGAAAAAATGCCGTAATTTAAAACATACTCATTACAGTAATTTATTCCAATTAGTCAATAATATTTTATAATTTATGTATTTTTGAAATAATTATTGGTAAAATTTAAATTAAATGACGAAAGAATATAATTTATCGATGATCAGTGGCGTATTTACGGGGGGGGTCCAAGGGTCTGGACCCCCCCCCAGAACCACTGTAGTTTTCCTTATTTTAGATTCTGAGCGAAGCGAATAGCATATGTTTCCAGTTGGAAAGTGGATGTATTTGGTACTTTATTTAAGTCATTTTTCGAATTTCTCAAATTTGACCTTATGTTTTAGAAAAAACGATGAAAAAACGGCAATATATTAATCAATACCTACATTATTTGACTGAACTTCGCTCAGAATCGTTTTTTCGAATGCAATGGTTTATCATTGTTTTCAAATTTTAATTAAAATTAAGCATTATGATTTGCACACCTATATCCCTGTGGCAGTAGTATCAGCTCGTCTTTATTATATTATATTTATATTAATTTTGTTATTCTTATTTAGTATATTTATAATATATTGATTATATAGGGGGAAAATTTTGGACCCCCCCCAGAACTTTGTTCAAAATACGCCACTGTCGATGATAATATTTATATATAAAATTGATATATTTTATAATATTGTAATTTTTTTTAAAAAAAAATATGAAATTTATAATATTATAAAATATTTTTAAATAATGAACGTTTTCAAAATAATTAGGTATATTGATTTTACAAAATAGTGATTATGACATTTTTTTTTTTTTTTTTAAATATATCGCGTTCAATCATTAATATATTTTTTTATTTTGTAAATATATACAGGTATTAGAAAAACTATAAATGAATTAATATAGGGAATAGCACGGAAATGAAAGTGAAAAATTAAAGTTATGGTCGAGAACAAAAATTCTGAGAATTAACGAACTCGTATAAATTTATCATATCATATTGTTATAACTTGTAAATCCACTTTAAATCAAAATAGGTCAATATCAATCGGCCATATTATTAAAATAATAATTTAATTTGTTTATTATCTTCCGAAGTGCCCGTCAATATAATTGTAACAATCACGGTGTTTCGGCGTACGCGTATCTATATACTATATAATATCAATATGTTAAAATTTCATATAGGTACTTAAGTATTGTGAAAAAATTAACTAATGTTATTGATCAATGATCATTTGAATTTAATATGTTAATTTATGTATTATTAATGTATTAATATTAATAATTAATATATTTTTGTTTTTGTTTGTCACTTTATATATTTATATAATGTAGGTATTGTATTATTATTATAGTCGTTTCAATTTATTTTCAACAATTTTGCGTGACACATCGGGTATAATTTATAAGTATTACCTATTAAAATATACTAGAACAGTATCGACATGCATTCTATTTTTTCCATTAAACTGATCGTTTTCAAAAACACTCCCCTCAGATGTTGAGAGCGACTATATGTGTAGTATGCTCAATTAAACTAGATAAGATATTTAAACCTAATTAGTAATTATTATTTATTCACAAACACAGGCCAAGGAACTTTTGGTTTGTATATACCTATGTAATGGAGTATAATACTATAATATTATTTATGCATGATATTATTATATTTTAATTAAAATCAATTGGAGATGTTTTATATTAATAAATAATTATTAAAGTATTACAAAACTGTTTTTATTTATTTTTTCATTCTTAAAAAAAGAAGAGCTTATACTGCTGTGGAAGGAATACAGGTTTAAAGATGATAGTGTTGAATTTTTATTTGAATGCAATGATAAATCATTAAATTCGAAAAAACAATTTTGAGCGTTATTATACGATAATACGAGTATTAGTATATATGTATTGATTAACATTTTTACATTCATACAGTCTATACGTTCAATATAAATACGAGTACACATAGACTCCTAATTAAGTCACCTATAAATAACCAAATCTGACAGTATTTCGTTCAGAATCAATTTTCAAATGTAATGCGATTTATCATTGCATACAAATTTTAATCAAAATACAACATTATCATCTTTAGACTTGTATCTCTTCTACAGCACCAGTAACAGCTCTTTTTATCCTTAAAAAAAGAAATCTTAAATGTAATATTTACAATTATTTGAAAATGAATTAAGTAATTTTCAATGAACCATTTTTAAAATTTTTGTCAATTTTATTTAAAATTATTATAAAAATAATTTAGAAATAATAAGAAGAATCCAGATAAATACTATAAATATTTACTTACTCAAATTTAACACCTTTAAAAAAAAAAAAAAAAAAGATACTTATAAGTATAACTTATGTCTTAAGTAGTATAACATTATACTAAATAAGGATAGGAAGAAGATGAACTTTGACGATTGTTTCTTTTATCACTACACATCTAAAACTTGCAATACATAGAATCTTTTGAAAAATATCAGTATTAACAATTTTAAGAGATAAATAACGTGTTAATAATAATTATATTAACATGTATCAGTATTATCTGTTCACTGTTCATGACTTCATTGTTCATGTATATAATGGTAAATACTTCTCAAATAACTTTATACTCACTGCAGCTTAGAATACTAAAATTTTATTTAAATACTAAAATATAACTACGTTATAATATATTTTCATGTTTTGAGAGAATATTCAACTGAAATCGAGTATAATGTCATTCGCCGAATTTTGTGTTATTTCTCGTTTGTGGAATTTCATTATTTGATCCCCAGACCATTATATTTAAAATGTCGCCGCGCGTATAAATGTTAAACAACATATGCGTATTCGATACTAAACGAATTTACACACGCGCAACACAATATTAAAATGTAGAAATACGAAATACTATGAAAAAGAATAAAATGAAATTATGTAGGAAACTAATTTCGTTTTACTATTATTAAGTTATTGTAATAATAACTTTTATTTAAAATCAATTTAACATTTAATAATTACCATAGGCGCAACTAGAAATCAAATCTTGGGGGTGCTTAAGCTCCAGGTAGTTTTGCAAATCGTGAATACCCCCCCCCTTACACAAAACAAAAATATTTGCTTATTATTACACAATAATTGAAAATAGGAACAAAAACCTTATACATATGTATGCTTAGTCATATAATATAATATATAAATGTCATTTTTAAACATACCTTTATTATAAAATATGTTAAATATAATTGTCTTTAAAATTAATAATAAATTATAATTATGAATTAATACTACATTTAGGCTACGGTGACTATGGATGCGAATTCAGACGAAAATCTGTTCTGACGAATTCTGACGACATCGTCAGAACAGATTTTCATCCGAATTCGCATCCGTAGCTAACCGTAGCCCTTAAATGAATTGAATTATTATAATACTAAATCTATACGGCGATCCGTATATTGCTTTTATCAACCATATTTTTTTTTCAACTTATTCAAATTTTATAGGGGTGCTTATTTTGACTTGTGGGGTGCTAAGGACCCAAAGCACCCCCCCTAGTTGCGCCAATGATAATTACCTATTAAGTGAAATTATAATTGAATTTAAATACGAGTATAAAATGAAAAAAAAAAAATGAAAATTTTAAAATTAATAATGTGTTAATTATGTAATAATATATAATATAATATTATAGTTAAATAATAAAAATAATTTAATTAAAGATGACTATTAATATTTTAATTTATTTTATAACAGTTATTACGTATGGGACAGCGCTGTATTGAGACTTTTCGGCCCACCGAGATTTTCAATTTCTATCGACCCTCAACAAAGAGTCTGCTTCATTTAACAATTTTTTTTTTTTTTTTTTTTTTTTTTTTTAGCAGTTTTACAAATATTAATCAATAGGTACATCGTACTCAGTGTAAACATTATTAAATCCAATTTTTCACATAGGTATTTTCGTACTATGTGTATAAAAACATTATCAAGTATAAATTTAACAGAAAATAAATAACAATAGTTATCCCATATTTTTGTTTATCGGGCTGAATTTTACGCGGCTTACCGAGATTTTCTCAGTAGCTCGCCGGTTCAATCCTGGCCTGCGCATGGAGGCATGACGCATATTGTTAATGTGACAAATTATTTGATTTTTAAAAATAATTTATAATTTATGTTCTTTTTTTAATGTATTTTCAAGTTAAATTTTTAAAATACTAAATAAAAAATACTCAAATTTTAATTAGGATACAACGCAAATTAAATTTTTTTTAGTAACGTTAAGTGTCAGTCAAAGTTCGATCTGATTTATATAATACGTCAACTTTAAAAATATTATATATGGGTTATATAATATGTATGTAATATTACGTGAACTATACGCGTAGTTAAAGTGATTAATTAATTTTTATACCCATGTTAAAAGTCAATATTTAATAACGTCGCTCAAATTACAAAAATTACGCGCCATTAAAAAAATATACGATATTTTACTTAGTGTAAAAATATCTAATCAATTTCTTTATTTACAGTGAAAATTTATAATTATTAATAATTATTGTTGTAGAAATAATAAAATTTTTAAGACAATTCGAATTTTTAAACTCGTATGATTTATCGGCATGAAATAAAATATTCACTAATTTCTTATATTTTTTTAATTATAATGATTTAAAAAATAAATGTAACTTAGGAGGAATACCTACATGCTATAGCTATAGCTACATTATTATTCGATCAAAATATATAATTTATGAAAAGAATATAATATAGACGGCGTATTGTATAGGCAATATTGATACAGAAATGTATAGGCGATTATGATTAAGTATTACTGTTTTCAACCTTTGAACACACGCGCGGGTAAATTTTTACCCCGGTATATAAATAATGTATAATTTGGCAATTATACCTTAAAGTAGATTATATGCTATATAAGTTGCTTTATGCAATATAAATATTTTTCCATCTTACAATTGTTTCAATAATTGGTTGTGAAAAAATACATTCTACGCTTCGATTTCAGATTTTGCATTTGTAGTTTCATTTTTTACACCACATTTTTCATTATTACTTTGTTTTGAGTATTTGTATGTACTTTTGTAAAAAATTTTCAAACTTACAAGATATACGAAACAAACGAGTGCCAAGCGCAAACTAATAAGAAAATAAAAGTTGAAATACTAATAAAATATAGATAAACCATATTTAGAGAAGTATAGGATGTCACATAATCATATCTAATAAATGACTGATTGGAATACCAAATACGACTGGGGTCATTATTCATCCCGCGCGCCGCGCGTGTGGTCAAAGGTTAAAAAATTTACCTTTAATTTTAATAATCAATATTATACTACATTTTTATTTCTTTTCATATCCAACAATACAATTTAATTAATTTATTTATTAAATAATAACTTACACAAAAGTTACCAAGACAAGTATAATTCACCGTATCACATACAATCAACATATTATCGACAATCTATTATTTAATCCAAAATTGGCAATAAATAATACTTATTTTTATTAGTTCTATGGTATATTAGGTTTTTAGCTGTTCATTGTGAATTTTTTAAATTATCTAATAATAAAACAAATGTCTAAAAATTGTGATATTAGGTAGTTTAAAATAATAAATAAATGCAATCTAATTAAAAATAAAATTAATATTTTTACAATTATTTTTAATGTATCTATTTAAATTTCTATTTAATACCCTATTTTATTTAAAATATTTTATAATATAAAAATTTTGGTTTGGGCCTAAAACTCACTCAGATGGGTCTTATCTATACTTGTATTCTTATGTATTATAGCTAATGTATTTAACATAATTCATATGAAATAACAAAATATTTTTAAGATTTCTAATCTAGGTACTTAACAGAAATTTATGTGTTGTATAAAGTATAGGTAAACGAAAAATTTGTAATGTTTGATTTTTATGTAGATATTCCAATTTAAAAATAAAATGTATTTTAGACAGATGGTACGGCAGTAAATTTAATATACTTTTCTATTAATGTCTTAATGTCTGTTATTTGTATTATTAATAATTATTAAAATAACAGAATTCAGGATCAAAAAATGAATATTTTATAAATTTATATTAAAATAATTTATTTAGATCTTCCATATTTGAAGTTGTACATAGGTTTAAAATCATAATTCCCAAATTTTATGTTTATGATTTTATCATGAAATATTATAGAAGTTATTCACAGAATCGAGAATAGTAAACATTGCTTAATTTATTAATCTTAAAATAATTTTTCAATAAAATGTTAGTTTATTTATAATAAAATCATGTCTTCATATGTTTATGTATTCCTAAAAGTTAAATTTGAAGGCATATTGTGTTGTATAAAAATGTTTAATCTGTCAGATATAACTATAAATTTAAAATTAGGTTAAGATAAATAATTTTTTTGTTTTTTTGCATTAAAGAATATGTTAAATTAGCAAAAGCTGGTATAATAAAATAATATACTATATTCATTTTTAATACAAAATTTAATTTTAGATGATTAAAATCTTATCACGTTTAACATAAAAAAAAAATATATATAAAAAAAATACTGATTTAGTTATCTAAAACTAATTAATGCACCAATGGCTTTAATGTGGTTTGATTTATTTTTGTTTACAAAATATAAGCTAATACAATTAATACAAAATATAATAAACAACACATAATGAAAATTTTAAATTATACATATAAAATAATAATTAAAAAAACACAACATAATTTGACTCGATCTGTTTGATAATATCTGATTGCACGTAATGTTAACAATTGGTAAACTAAGATTATCACATATTTTGAATGTGGACATATAATGTATTGTAAAAATAACAACACAAATGAAAAAATAAAATAATAATGAACTTAAACTTAAAATACAAATATTGTCTTTAGCATGTATATCTTAATATCTGTCGTATTATTAACCGTATAAAGTAGATATATACTTTTGTGAAAAATAGTTTTTACATTTTGATTTAATAACAAATAATGTAACTAAATTGAATGAATATAATTTACATTGCTTTCATACATAAATGCAAATAAATATACATAATAATAATTATGAGACAATATAAATATAAAAAGTAAAGTAAAAAAAAAAGAAAAAAGAAATAATAATAAACATTGAAATAGTTGTAAATATATAATATAGATCTATAAAAATTTGCAAACAAGATTAAAATATACTGCAAACCAAACTTTAAGCAATTTATAATACAATGTTTTATATATGCTTAACTGAGCATTTATCATTTAACTGAGTTGTTTTAACTTGATGGTTTAACAGAAATATTTTTAAAACTGTTAAAATAGATAAACTTTTTAAATAAATAAGTGATGTAGAATGTAATATTTTTTTGATGATTAATTTAATAACAAATATAAAAATAAAAAATAATTAGTTCTATAGATTTAAGTAATTTGTCTTAAAGAAAACAGAAAATAAACGTAGCACTTTACACAATTTACTGGCATTAAAAAAATTATTTAATAAACAATATTACAATTATATAACTAATAATTTGATAATAAATATTACCGTATCCCATATATTAAACCTATGACATTTTGCTATTAATTTTTATTTATAAAATAATAATTATTATAACAAATGATAAATGTTTTTCATAAATTTAAATAAAATGACCTTATTTAATTAGATAAATGTTAAAATAAATAGTTCAGTCAATTTAAAATTTACAAACGATGATTAATTATTATATAATATTTATGTCATATTCATATTTGTCAATATTTTATAGATATATACGTACATAAATTAAGAGACTAATTATTGTATGATTAATAAGTAAGAAAATAACAAATGGGCATTTTTAATAGACAACTATTTCTATGTCTATGTTTTCATATGTTAATATACAATAATAACAACATAAACTATCTATTTATACATGAATGCTATAGACATAATACTACAGTAGATAAAAAAACAAAAACAAAACAAAAAAACTGTCCTCGATTTTGAATTAGATAGTTTTGAGCATTTCTAACTTTAACAAGTAAGAACAAACTATATAGTTATTTATTTAATAGACAAATAGAATTTCTATGTTTGCTTCATATATAAAAAAGTAAATTAAGTAGACAAAATGTTTATCATTACACATATATAATACATTGAATATATATTATATTATATATATTTATTTTTGTTCAAAAGAGAGACATATTAAAATATAAAATTAAATCATAGTATGTAATTATCACAAGAGTTTTCACCGAATTCCTTTGTTAAATATAAATTAATTGATATTTTCTAAGATGGTATTTAATAACATTTTTATGCAAATTATAAACAATTTCTAAAAGTTTTGTACATGAAATAATTATTTTTAAATTGTGTAATAAATCTGTTGTTAGATAATATATTAAATATTTTTATTTTGTTTAAGTAGATTATTATTTTGTTCATAAGTAATATTTGATCCCCAAGTACACAAACGAATAACATTTGATTAAAGATTAAGAATAATAATAAACTAGATTACGTTATCTTGAGCTAGCTTGCCAGTGAAAATTACTCTTCATTGTCCATTGTTGGTTACGCGACCCATCACATTCATTTAATATGGCAGCATATTGATCAGCAGATATTGAATGCTCTAGACATTGATCTGTAGTTTTATGTTTTATTGTCATTTCCTGAAAATCAATTTTTATTTAGCTCATTTTGTAACACATTAAAAATATTTTTTGAACTACCTTTGAATCATAAACCCATGCTTGATTACCCTCAAGCCCGTGGCATCTGATTAAATTTACAGGCCCAACTATACTAGAGGCATCTAAACAATTATCATCAGACATAATTTGTGATCGTTTTGTATATGCAAATACCTATATCACCAACAAATTTAACAATAAATATATATTATTTAATAACATAAATTATTACTTTACTTGATTTCCTCCAAGACCATGACAATAACTCATCCCTACTTTTTCACCGCTTTTACGTGACATGGTATCAAGACATTGTTGGGACTCAACATTTTTAATCTGACAAATATAATTTTAGTTTGTTATATATGATTAAATAGTTAAATATATATATATATATATATATTACTTCTCCTAGATAATAATAATCCAAGGGCATCTGAGATTCAGGATAAATGTTTTCCAGGTACCAACGGAAAGATTTGCACTTCAATTTTTCTCTTAAAGCCAAACGATCAGAAACATCTCCAACTTCTACATTAGATGCACCTATTTTTATTATACAAAATTATACATTAGTATTAAATAATAAAAAATATAGAACAAAATAAATACAAATAATTATTAATATGACTATATTATATAAATGACTTAACGTTATAAAAATCATACCAAGCAAGCAACATTAAAAATTAAAATTAATAAGGTTGTTAGTCAATTTTGTGTAAGTTTACATGTATTTATGGCTGTTTTAACTAAGATTACTTATAATTTACAAATTATAATACATTATTATTTAATTGTATAACCGATGAGTCAACTAAACTAATAATTATAACTAAAAAGATAACAACATTCCGGTATGTTTATATAATACATGCATAATTGTTTTATAATTAATAAACATATTATTTATGGTAATTTAATTACCAAATAACTAATGAATATGTCAAAATAGTGATTCAATAACATTAAATGAAAATTATGTTTTGAGTTCTGAAAATAAATAAAATAAATATACAATACTACATGACGTGCTAAATGTGTAGAGATACAAAAATCACAAAATGTGTAGGTGGTATTTGTGTGCTTGAAATACTTTCAATCGTATAAGTTGTAGGAGAACTAGGGATGGGTACCTGGATTTATAGCGTAGTAAAAATGTTTCCACTCGTCCATCCAGACCTCAGCGAGGCGGGCATTATTGTGGTTGACTATGTGTGATGTGCCACCAGGGAATGTATAGGGCGTGGACTTGCGAAAAACATGACCGACATGTGAGCACGGCGATATTTCCAATGTGCCGCCACACATCCAAATCTGAGTGATTATTTCATTAAGAGATAATTGGAAGAAAACTCATAAGTACAATTGTTGTACTTCAGTATAGATTGAACATACACACAATCACTAATTTATTATTTCCTATTTCTCTATCAATTGTAATAATGAACCAATTAATGGGTGTGGTCAAATGAGTACCAGATTAGTTTTAACAAAATTGGAGAAAATACTTTACATATTTTACTACGTACTTTAATATATATATATATATAAATATATGTCATTAATTGAACCAGCAAGCAACATTAATTAGGTTAGACTAGTTGTTTCATGTTAGTAGTAAATTTTAGAAAAGCAAAATGAATTTTCACAGGGAATTTATATCAGCCTATACCTGGATTCATTGCATAATAGAAATCTCGCCATTCATCCATCCAAACCTCAGCTACACGAGCTGCATTGTGTAATACGATTTTTGATACTCCTCCAGGAAATGAGTATGGCGACTTGTCACGAAATACATGACCTACGTGCGAACATGGTATTATTTCCAGTGTACCGCCACATTGCCACACCTAGAAATATGGATATCAACTACTTTTCCCCCACAACTAAATTGTCTAAAGTTTACATGTAATTTCCATACCAAACTATGTTTAAATCACTCATTTCAAATAGGTATCTGTATGGAAATTATTCATGTCATAGAGTATGTATTTTTTTATTAACCAGACAAATTAAATGAATATGTAGAAATAATATTTATTAAAAATTATAGTTAAAAATAACTTACTCGAAATGACATTTCAAGATTCTCACCACCCCAAATATCCATTCCTTCATCGTACGAACCTAATTCATAAAAATAATCTTTATCAATAGAAAACAATCCTCCTGCCATTGTGGGTGTTCTTAATGGTGCTGTACGATCATTATTTCGTCTAGTCATTTCCCTTTGTGGAACTCGGTACCTGAAATTAAAATGAAATATAAAAAACATAAATATATATATTTTAGATACATACCATCTAAAATTTAATTTCCAATTAAATCCACCCCATGTCATATCTGATGCAGTAACATATTCAAATGTATCATCCGAAATGACATCAATTACTGGACAAACTACAGTTCTCCTAATAAGGTACAAAAATAATATGATTAAAAATAACATAGAAATGTATCTATAAAATTATTAACTATACCTATTCAATACAATTCTAGCTAGAAGTGGTTCTAGCCAACCATCAGCACATTCACAATGTGCATCCAAAAAAGTTATTACTTCACCTTTAACATGCTTAGCACCTAATAATCTAGCTCTTATTAATCCAGAACGTTTTTCTGTTCTTAGTACTTTAGTTTCTACAGGAAGAGTGGCAACGTAATTTTCCAACTTTTTCCCTAAGAAATCTAATAATAACAACAGTTAAATTAACATTGAGTGCAAATTAAAAACATTAACCAAATTTATTTACCTCTTTCACTAGCATCATCTACCAACAAAATCTCTTTTAATAGAGACCGTGGTGATCGATTGATAACACTCCATACAGTTCTCAAAAGAGTGGACCATGCCTCATTGTGAAACACGATTACAATAGAAGTAGATGGCATCAATTTTGGATATTGTTTTGTTTTGCAGTCCGCTTGTCTTATGTCTTGTAAAGATCGATTCAAAGAGATCATATCACTGGCCAGTATGTTGAACTGATTTTCCTTAAATTTTTGTTTCATAATTGCCTCTTGATCTGGTCTCATAGTTACGCCACGACCACCTTCGCCATGTTTGCCACGCTTCTCTCGTACAGGAGGCATTGGTTTCCAATGATGCAACAAATGATTAGGATATGTAAATTCATTTTTGTTGTGAGTGTCATCGTCGTGATTATGTTTAAAACGTTCAAGCATGCCATCCTGTACACCACCCCAACCCATTCTGGACGCAGCCGTCACGTCAAACGACGTTTCCTCAACATTAGCGTATTTCGTTTTGCAATTGGGTCCAATGCAATCAGAATTATAGTACATGAGTATGATGATGTCAATGAAAATCCACAGCAATGACGTGGCTATGATTATTTTGCATGTGTGTAGACGAAACTTGCTGCGAAACATGGTGATTTTTTTTTCAAATATGAGATAGGTAGGCAAGTACACGATTTACATGTACTTAAATAATATCATAACAATGTCTTCGGAGCTCTGGCCAGTGTCTGGTGATAGATAAATACGACAGTCGGGTGCCGTCAGTGTCATGTATACTCGTGTTTAACGGTAAATTAAATTAAATTATTAGAATTTGCGAAGAACATCGTAATAATAAAGTAATAAACACGAACTGTCGACAGAAATTATTTCACTAAAACACGGAACACGACTCAAGAGTCAAGACTAAAAGCTAAAACGTAGACAACACATCACCAAAACTACTATCACAATTTTCGAGTTTGAAATATGTGTAAACCATGGACTAAGATATTATACCTTATTATATAAATCTTAGTCCGTGGTGTAAACAACAAGATTTTTAGGTTAAGTTTATTTTTTGATAACAATTCTGTGATAGAATCACGATTTAAGATACATAGGTTGCGTATCGGAATCCCAAAATGTGACCACTGAAACAATTATCTGAAACAGCTGGTCCCTCGAACAACTAGCGAACCATGTGGACAACATAGTTCAAATATATAGTACTATAGATTAAATATACGTGTGTATTTAATCTATGATAGTACTTAATAATTGTAACGTTATAATATTGAAATTGTTTAATAATATATATTTATATTAAAATTTTAATGTAAATTTGCCTTTCTCTTTTTAGTCGTATTCGGCATTTCATTAACTATTTTAGGTTTAGGAATAGCTCCAGGTTTAAGTTTTGGTACTTTTACTTTTTAGACATACCTTTAAACAAATTTAATATATTATTTTATATTTATTTAAAATAAAGTTTTTTTATTGATGTTGTTTAGCTTTAAATAAATCAAAACATTGTTTTAAATATTATTTTATAAAAATAAAATACTATTCATTTTCTAAAATGAAATTATAATTTTGAAAAATATTGTAATAATACAGTACCGTATACTTGCTGAATCCTTTACTGGGAGTCTAAGAAGTACCTAGGTACTATTTGAGCACAATTTTTTTCTTGTACTCAGGGCCGGATTAAGACATTTTGCGCCCCGGGGCATAGATACCACCCTAAATTCAGAACTTATTTTTATAAATATGAAATTGTTTTTCTATAATTTGGCATTTATTAATGTTATTTTCTAATAGAAGATAAAAAGATTGATTAATATTCCTTCCTCCCAAAAAATTGTTCAACTTACGCTTTTATCTATACCTCATTTAGTTAGTATTTTAATTAGGTACCTCGTACCTGCCACACATTTTATTATAAGTCAATAAATCATAAGAAAAATAATGGTTTCAATGTTATCAATCTTTTTAATACAATTATATAAAGTAATAAACAATATTAATGTTAGGTACAATACGGGTAAATGTAAATAAATTTATGAAAATAAATATTTTGTAAACACGATTAAAATAATTAAAGTTGAATGAATTAAAATTATTATATAAATATCATAAGTACATGATTATGTTTTTTAATTAAAATATTGTTTAATAATTTTATTCATGTGTTTTATTATTATTTGTAATCATAAATTTAATCTCTAAATAAGACAATTTTAAAATCTTGTGCCCGGGGGCAGATGCCCGCACTGCCCCCCTTTTAATCTGGCTCTGCTTGTATTGTACATAATGTAATATTATAATTATTATATTATATTACGTATTATAATGCGTCAATGCGTATATTATTGTATAAATGGTTATACAAGGATAGTCATCTTTTAACCAAAACGTCTTTTAAAAAATAGCCAAATACGAATTAAAATAATAATACATTATACATATTATAATGTGATACATATACGTATATTGTGGTTTTTAAAATAAAATATAATCTATATTTTTGAACATAAATTAAATTACATATAATATAGCAATAAATATGATAGAAACATAATATTTTTTAATTATTATAAATTATAAAATAAAATAATAATAAATAAAAATATGTAAAAAATCCCTATTAATTTCATATAAAAATCGGCCTCCGTTCAAATGGTGGCGCTGCCTGGGTGACAAAATTGTACCACCAAAATGCCGTAATTTTTAGACCCACCACAGACTATATGAAAATATTCAACAAGTGGACCCACTAATTTGGTCGGAGTGGTGTCACCTTATCTTCTCTACATCGTGATATTACCATAGAAGAGACCTATAAACTAACCTAACCGCTGATTCCACACCGCCCACCAATAAGTTGTCGTGGTCGAAATAGTGAGAGAGAAAAAACCATAGAGTAAGAATAGAGGAAAAAACATAATTTGATCTATATCATGTAATATGTAAGACATCAAATATAATATACCATTGTAACTTTTTTAAGTCAATAACTCGATTTCTACGTAACCGAAATTTATATCTTCGGAATACAATTTATTGTTGTTTACGTGTTCACTTGTATAATAACAATTATTGTCAAAAAAAAAAAAAAAACGCGGTTCTTTTTAAATAGTTCAGAATATTCTTTGGAACATTATGCATTTTATACTTCTACTTTCTATTTTTTATAAAAAGTAAAAAGTGGAAGGTATTTAAATTTAAGTATATGATTTTTTTTTTATAGGTTAATCAGTAGATAACAAATTAAACCTGATAGATAATTTAAGGTGAATAAATAAATCATAATTTATATTTTAAATGTGGGTAAAATTTATAATATGAATGTATATTAATTTGTATTTTGTTATTTTTATTAAATTAGAATTATTAGATAAATAAATATGTAATTAATCATATGTCAATTTACTAAATTAGAAAAAGGCCACGTGACCATATATAAAAAAATAACACAATTATTGTAAACAATAATATTAAAAATGAAAAAAATATATAAAATATGTGGATTTCTTGCCGTACGGTGGTGGGGATAATATTTTTACCGTCCGGTCGTTTTCTGTCATTTATATGGTTCGCCCTCCAGTATTCTTATCTATCTCGATGTTGATTGTTGATAAATGATAATTGGAAAACACGTTTGTTTCTTGTCTATCTCTATTCTAGTATTCTCTATATAGTTGTCTTTAGTTCTTTACTTTTGTAAATAAAATTTTGTATTGTTTTTAATCTAATCTGTGCTTTTGTATTGCTATTAAATAATAATGAGTATTATTCTTATTCAATCGTCAATCATTATTATTACATTATAACAATTTATAATGTTTATTTAACCAGTGTATTTAAAGTAAATTAATAAATATTGAAAATTTATATAATATTTATTATTATATTTGCTTAAAATATTAATTAATTAAAATCGAATATTTAATTATAGGAAATTGCATATTTTTATGTGTTGTAAACATTAGAGTTAAAAACAATGAATGTTTACGATAGCGTAATAAAGGGTACTCATGCTAATCGATTAATACTCATTGAAGGTCAGTACCAAATAAAATGTTTTAGAAATAATTGGTTCTAGTTAAAATTTATTACCTATTTTATCAAATATTTTATTTATTGAATACTGACTGATGTTTAATTTCAGTTTATTATGTACATAATACCTTTAATGATTTTAAAACTATTAGAATGATTTTTGATCATTAAAAATAGTTATATAGCTACTAATTAATTACAGAATGATATTATAATATTTAATAACATTATTTTGTTTATATGCTATTAAAGTATAATAATATGTAAGAAACTAAGGACTAGATAAAGATGCATTGATTATTTTATGAACAAAATGTATATTTTCATCTGTTGTTAATTTATTTTATCAGTTTATCATAATAGGTACTCTTATAATAAAAATAATATCTTCATTTTAGCAAAAAACAAAAACAAAATAAATTTATTAAAAGTAATTTTTTTATATATAAAAATGAATATACAATATATTCATGTTTTTTTTTATAGATTGATAATAGAATTATTAACGGGCAATAATATATTTTGAATTTTTTGTTACAGATTCTTTTTTGGCTAAAGGGCAATTTATATTACATCTCATATCTCAAAATCGTAAATCTTACGACATTCATGTACTTTGTTATGAATATTTAGTATCTAAATATCAAAACTTATTTCCTTCTTTGCCTAACATTCAATACCATGATTGTATGACTAATAATTTATCATTAAATCAAAGTATGTACGAAACTGTTACAAATATAATAAAGAAATCAATTAAAAATGTAGTCATTTTAATTGATTCTTTATCTATGTATTTACTTAGAACAGAGTTTAGTGAAGTGTACAAAGAAATACTGGATATTACATCAGACAAAGGTAAATTAAAATTTAATTTTTAATATAATTCAAAATCTTATCCTCCTCTTGGGTATGCTCCTGATTTGGACTCATTTCAATATTATGATAAGTTCTTTTACAACAAAATTATATTATGTTCTTGCATAATGTTACTGTATAGTTTTATGTTTTTAATTATTTGAAATATATTTATAGTATCTACTGTTGTACAATTGGTGGCAGTGATCCATGAAGATGTAACAGAAGTTTATCAGGTTGAACATCTAAAAAATATATGCAAGACTCACATACATGTACAAAGTTATAAGAATCCATTAGTTTTGAACATAAGATTAGAACATAGAAGATCTAATGGTAAATGTGTAGTGCAGGTGATTATTATAAATTTTTATGTTTATATATTAAATTATTTATATTTTATTTTATTTAGAAATTAAAAGGAGAATTAAAATCAGATTGTACTTTTAAATTAATAAATGACTTGCCATCTCAAATAATTGAAGATGAAAAGGGAATTCCATTAAATTTAGCTAGTTTTAAATTAGATTTACAAGATAATGAGAAGAAAGCAAAAGAAGAATTAATTTTACCATATACTTTGTAATAAAATATATAAAATATATTTATTTTAAATCAATGAAGTAACTAATATATGTATAAAATTGATTTTTTAGAGTTCAAAATTCATGCAATAGTGGTGGAACAATTCATTATGTTCCAGATGAAGCAGATGATTGGGATGAAGAAGATCCTGATGATGATTTAGAAATATAATATGATTATAAATTGTATTACATAAATGAAATAAATAATATACATATTGCCTGTATATACCTTAATATTTTAAAAAAATAGTATACATTTCACTATTTGTTATAATATACTTATATCTAAAGGGCGGATGTTAATGCATTTGCATATTTTTTTCCTTTAGTAGTAGAAATTGCAGAATAGGACAGAAATTTATTTTATGACCTGTATAAAACAATGTAAAAATTTGATGTTGCTTAAACTTGCATATTTCGAAGTTTTTTTCTTAAAAAGCATATTTTGTTATATAATTGTATATTAGTGTATATTCTATTTATTTTTATTTTTTCATGACATTTTAACTATAACAATTATAGTTATTTTATTACAGAATCGTTATCTGAATTGAAAACATTTTAGATTTTAGGTAGGAATACTGGTGTGGAAGGGATACAGGTATAAAGAGGATAGTGTTGAATTTTGATTACAATTTGAATGCAATGATAAATCATTATATTCAAAAAACGATTCGGAGCGTAAGTACTTAGTAGGGTATTTAGGTGACTCGTTTAGGTTTAGGGCCTTAGGGGTTTAATGATAAATATCGAACGTAGAGACTGAATTTTAACCAGTACATATATGATAAACTTCGCTCAAAATTGTTTTCACGAATGTAATGATTTATCATTGAACTCAAATTGTAATCAAAATTCAACGCTATCCTCTTTATACCTGTATCCCTTTCCATACCAGTATACCACCTACCCTTTCTTTTTTATATTTTAAACAGCTATAAAAAAGAAATCGTAAATTGTATAATTTGGAATGACGTTTCTAGTTTTAAAATTAATGAAACCGCATTTTGGATGATTATTAATTTTCCTTTGATTGCATAAGTTGTAAAATTTGAATAACTGTATTCACGATCAAAATAATTTTTAAATTATAAATTATAGACATAAACTAACCAAAAATTTCTAATTTTATCAAACATTATATACAAAAAAACTAGAATTTTACGAAATATTCAAAGTCCTATATTTTGTAGAAAAATATTATTAAATTTTAATAAAGTATTTATTAGATTTAATAGGTATTTGTCTTCATATCTTAATATCATATATTTTGTAATAATGTATATGATGGTATATACCACGATTTAAGATACTTAGTATATTAGTATACAAATATGTTTATTTAAATGGTAGATATATTCTTAAGGTCAGGACATATTATGACCTCATAATAATATTATGAATTTATCTTATTACACAAAACAAATCAATTGATAGACAGGTAAATATTAAATTTCTATAATTAATAAACGTATAATTTTTAAAAGACATTCAACAAATAAATATATTTCTAAATTTATTACATTATAATAACAATATATTATTATAACATTATTTCATTGTTTTTTTTAAATTTAAATATTGTAAGTGTTATGTATATAATAATTTATAAAAAATGTATCATAAACTCAATTAATGTATGTGTCGCGGTTATCGGTGGTTGACTGGGGTTTCCAGCCATAAAACGATAATCGTGACATATAAAATAAATCAGTTGTGCGACCGCCGACCATCAAACCTTGTGTATTTATTAAACATAATGGTAAGGTACACCCGTCGTAGGTGATATTTCATCTTTGACAAATTTATTGCAAAACGGCAACAGTTTTTCTATTGTTACTATATCTCCTAAAAAAATTGTTTTTAAATAATTTGAAGATAATCATAATAATATACCTATTATTTATAATATTAAAATGACGAGCTGATACTGGTGCGTGGAGAGCAGAGTATTGTATTTTGAATAAAATTTGATGTCGATGAAAAATTATCGCAATATTATGAAAACGATTTTGAGCGAAGTGCCGAAGTTAGTTAGATATGGGCATTTAGGGAACTAATTAAGGGAATTTATGGGCACTTATTTTATAAGCCATGGTCATTATCAGCGAATGACTAATGAACAAGTCGGTAGACGGTAGTAACAAACGAGAGAATTAGTTGACTAATGTTTAAAAAAAAAAAATAGGTACTTGATGAAAACAAAAAGTAGATAGATACGAGTATAACTATCAGAAAATTACGATATTTTGGCTATATTTACAGTAACTCTAATTTCGACGAATTTAATTTAAATATCTATTTTACTATATACGAGTAAAATATAATTTAGGAAATATTGAACTGAGAGACTTGATAATTTTCTTACTTTTGGGTGTTCAAATATTGTGTAATTTAAATAGCTACCTATAGAAGTATAGAATAAAATTTTTAAATATTATAATATAAAGTATGAGAGTATGAGTATTATTATAGTTTATATTTAAATTTAATGAATATGTGAAAAATTTTAACCAATTAATTATAATCAGTATGTACCTACTTACTAGTAGATATTATATTACCTATCTAATTGAATTTCCTTTAGAATCGTTTTTCAAATGCGATGATTAATCATTGCATTCAAATTTTAATCAAAATACAACACTATTTTCTCTACAAATGTATGTTACGCGTGTGGGTAGACTATATCAGCTCGTCTTTTGTTAAGTGGTACCTACCTACTTATATGTTATACATCTACCTATATTAATATATTAGGACAATTATTGTTTAATTGTCTTATTATTAATTTTATTCATATATAAATAAAAAACTATTAGAGGTACCTTATTTTTACTAATATTGTAATAATTATATACTTGTCTAGATAAGTTAATAGTTAGATATTAAATCATAATATGATCAATAATTTATTTAAAAAAATATTTATGATGGTATTATTTTTCTTGAGAAAACAATACGAACCTGTAAATTTTTGATATATATGTAGTAAATATATGTACTCTGCTCCTAAATTTTAATAATAAATATCAATAATTATGACATTATTCATTATTGGTAGGTATTAGGTAATAATAAATTACAATTATCTCATATTTATTTATTTTATTTTATTTTAGATTCTGAGCGAAGCGAAGAATGTATTATTTGGTTTTACAATGATGTGTGTTTTTTTTAGATTCTGAGCGAAGCGAAGATGTATTGGTTTTACAATGATGTGTGATTTTTTTTTTTTTTTTATTCTGAAGACATTTCTACTACCCGAAATAATGCTCCGATTATCATGAATAGGGTATGTTTCCGGTAGCAAAGTGGATCTAGTTGGTACTTTATTTAGGTCATTTTTCGAATTTCTCAAAATTGACCCTAAGCGGCAGAAAAAACTTCGAAAAAATGACGAAAAAGCGGCATTTTTCACGAAAAATGAAATTTTGACAAATTCAATTTCTATATTTCACGATAACTCAGGCAATTTTTAAGATAGGGATCTGAAAATTTTTTTGGGTATTCACATAGCTACTATATATATGTGGTAAAATTTTGGAACCGTTTGGTTAATTTTTCTACAAAATATAGGACTTTGAATATTTCGTAAAATTCACGTTTTTACGTATATAACGTTTGATAAAATTGTCAATTTTGGGTATTAAAGTATGAACATTTTATTGAAGTATACTTATATATTACTTATCATCATAACAAAATATTAGAAAAATCCCTAGTCTCAATTTTTTTTTAATAGTTGTTTAAAGTTGAAATTTCAGTGAAATCAATATTTAAAGTACCTACTTATATGGATTTTTCTTATTTTTATGTATAAAGACAATTTTTCGACCAGAAATAATGCTCCGATATTTACGAATAGTTACGGTAAAAGTACGAATATCGGTAAAAGTAAAATCTGGATTCGCAGCTTCTTTTACAATACCATAATATTATACAATCTACATGGGCATCATGGCTAATAATATTATTAAAAATGGAAAAATATAATATTCGTTTTGTGATTTCTACGGATAAAAATGATTTCTAAATAATGTAGAAAATGCAAAATCTTATTTTAAAATAATTAATTGTGTAGTAATAATAAATAATTAATTTATATTTAAAATATTTTTGATATTTTATAACATACCAAGCGTATCTGTAAATTTAGATGGATCTATATTTTTAATATATAAATAAAAAGTATTATATTATATTCGTTCATATATAAATTCTTCCTAAAGTAAGTTAATAATTTTTAAATATAAATAATTGAATGCAGTGGCGTACCCAGAACTTTTTTTAGGGGGAGGGCACACTCTTTTAAATATTAAGTATTACATTATCAAAAAAAAAAAAAAAATTTGAATTATTAATTAATATTTAATTATATTTTATAGACAAATAATTTATTTATATTTTTAGTCAGTGATTAAATAAAATTTTATAATAAAAATACATATTTTAGATAGAAAGAGTATGTCAATGGGGGGCTATGGCCTCTATGGCCCCCTTGATACGCCACTGATTGAATGGTATGTTACATAGCATATAATGTCAATTATTTTTAAAGTATTTATTAGATTTTGAATGATTTTTTCGTTTTCGACCTGAAATAATGCTCCGATTTTTATGAATTTTTCCGGTTTGAAAGTGGATGTAGTTGGTATTTTATTGTGATTATATTATTTTCGAATTTCTCAAAATTGAGTTTATGCGATAGAAAAAAACTAAAAATATGATGAAGAAACGACATTTTTCACAGAAATTAAAATTTCGACGATATCGATTCCAATATTTTATGATAACTCGGGAAATATTGAACTTAGGGACTTGAAAATTCTATTGAGTGTTTACATAGGTACTTTATATACGTGATAGAGTTTTGGAACCGTTACGTTCATTTTTCTATAATATATAGAACTTTGAATATTTCTTAAAATTCTCGTTTTCATCTATATAATGTTCAATAAAATTGACAATTTTGGGTTTGAAAAGGTCTGAAAATTTTACTAAACATTAAAGTATACTCACATACTACTTAATATAATACAAAAAAATATTAGAAATATCCCAATTTTCATATTTTATTTATATTTGTTTAAATTTGATATATTTAGTGATCGAAAATTTAAGAATCCGTATATAAGTATTTATTTTTATTATTTCTCAATACTTTTATAATAAGGATTAATAAAAAGACAATATTTTTTTGAAGTGTACTTATATATATATATATATATTACTTACATATCGGTTAACGATGTTAACGTAGTTTCAAAATATTGGAAAAATCTCAAGTATCAAGTTTTTTTTATAGGTGTTTAAAATCAAATTTAAGTAAAATGATATTTATAGTATTTATATGGATTCTCTTTAGTATATATTAATATTTTACAATGATGTTAAATAAATTTGACAAAAAATTTGATGATTTAAAATGTTTACTGTATTGGTACTACTTACTATCCAGCCAGTTGTCTTATTTATTAGTTATATAGTAGGTATACACACTTCTCGAATCAGTAGTGCACACTTTCAATTTCGGATTACACATTTTAATGTCGGGTTTCACTAAAATATAGGGCCTGATATTTTCAGTTTTGTATACATTATTTTTAGATATGTACCTATAATTCGTATTTGTTGTTTTTATTTTATCATAAGGTAATTTCAATTGAAATATAGTTTTTTAAATATGTTTAAAATTATAACTTAATTTTTGAAGTCTATAATGTACCTAATGCAAATAAAGATTTTTTTTCAAAAAATAAGAAAAGAATTTTTTTTAAATATGACTATTTTAAAAGAACATAACCTCTTAATACACCTCATAAAATAAATTACAACCGCGTCGACTTAACACCATTAATAGGTAGTAGTTCTAAAGTAAGTAATTATATTTATATATAATAATATAATTATATGTATTATATGTATATAGGTAATACAAATATTTATTTCATATTATTATAATGGTAGGTAGTATTATATAGTATTATTGATTATAAATATTTATAATATTTATAATCAATGGTATTATATAGTCTTGTTATTTGTACTATTTTTAGTTAGCCTAGTGGCTAGTAGTTGATCTGGCAAGTTGCAAGTAGAATTAATAGTCATTTTACTGATAAATAATGTTATAATGTATTATTTACTTGTATTAAAGTATGCATTTTGAAATATTTCATCATCGTTTGTAATGTCTATGGAGGAAATAAAATTTAATAACCATATTTTATATTTTTTACAATGAGTAGAAAATTATCATTGATTTGAATATTTTGAATTGTTAAATATTCGTTTTATAATTTTTGTATTAGATAATTTTTTATTATATACCATGAATTACATAATATATTATAATCCATTTTAATATATATATATATTATATATTATATATTCAATTTCAATATTCATTTTATGTAAATAATGAAAACTTAATACCTACATATTTTTTAATTGATTATTAGAAATGTAATTATATTATGTTAAATAAAATAAAATAAATTGACATCAGTATGTAATAAACAAATTAAATAAAGAATAATAATATAGAACGACAGAACATTATGTATAATAGTTACCCACTTATTAAGAATAGTAAACAGGGTAGGATTAAGAAAAACTGTGTCTTGAAGCAATGGTTTTACCTGCGCTACCATACCCGAAAATTTTATTGTATTCTGTCCAATGAACTTTGATGTTTATATTTTCATTTTATAAAAACTATCGTTATTGTTTATGTTATACAATGTACAAATATCACAATAGGTATTATAATATATGAAATATAGAAGTACATTAGGTATGTCATTAGTTCATTACCTATAATTATAGGCCAAAATACTTAGAATTACAACACTTATGGAATATGCAAGTTATACCAATTTGATGTTCATGAATCATAATTACAATTATAGTAAAATGAATCTAATATATCTAAAAAAAAAAGACCAAATATAATGGATTATTTATTTACGAGTAGATACCAATACATAATGTTTGTTAATTTCATTTCATTTTTTTCGAAAAATATTGATTTTACATTTTTACTAGGTATTCAACATACTATATTGTTTAATAAAGCTAAATAATTTAACCTGTTACTATGAGTAGTAAAACTTAAACATTTAGTTCTTTACTTGGGCCTAGATATACGTACCTATCGTTAGCATTAGAATTTAGAAATGAAAATAACACTTAATAATCTAAGTCAATTTAGTTCTGGGTATGTAATAATTGTTTCTTAAAGACATAGCTTTAAATAAGGATGAGTTTTTTTTGTATAATAGTTATGCAAAAAAAACTCATCCTAAAAACACATATTATTTGTGTTATAACTTATAAGACAGAATGTAAAAAAGTGTGGACGATGGTGTATTGTGATAATAAGTATTAATATTATAATATAATATACGAGTACACACTAAATAGTTATACAAGTATGTTATTATTAATTATTATAAATTATAATAATATATAATATTAAATAATAAATAGTAATAAACTATCAAGTAGGTACTTACCTTCATCAAAACCTAGTTTCTTTAATGCTTCTACAGGTAAAATCAATAGTATTAATATTAAAATATGTATTATATTTTCCATAAATTATTACTCGTAATTTAAGTTATTGATAGGTATAGTAATATAATTTTGTTGAGTTTAACGTTCGTTTTTGGTTGTTTTATAGCATGTTCTGGGAATAGTCCTTTAATTATCATTTTCAGTCTTCCAGGAATGTTTAGACATATAATTGGTGTTTTCTTTTGCAATTTCTCCATCACAATTCTATAAGGCAAGCCTCAAGGGTCTTTTCCTACACTGTCACTGAGTTCTTTAAATACGTTTTCTTTTGCCACCCTAATCGTCTTCACTAGGATTCTTTTTGCTTCTCTTGCCTCCATTTCTTCAGTTTGACATTCCATTGGGTCTTTTTTCTATCAGGTTCGCTAAAAAACTCTGCGAAGATGATTCGCTGTTTTACAAAGAGTTCCGATTTCTGTATTCTACCAGTATACCGATCTCCAATTCCCCCAGGCTATTCTCCCACAGGAGGTTATTATTTGCTTCTCAAGATCTTTGGCTTGTTCGTTTATATTTGTGTACTCTCTAGTTATTTGAAATGGACTAGCAACTAAATTCGCTTCCAACATGCTGATATTAAATCGTATTGCCAAAGGCGCTGGATTGCTTCTTTGGTATCTTAATCGATTTTGTTGCCAATGTAGTTATTATCACTCAACGTTACTTCATCTTCCACTGCCATTCTTCGATATTGAAAGCTATCTCCGGGGACATTAGGGTAATGTCAATTACGGAGCTCGATTTATTCCTTTCAAAGGTCGGTTTATTTCCTCGGTTGCATACAATTAACTTTAGGGTATGTATCATGATTCTCCTTTTTTATCGTTTATAGCGGATGCCCTATGCTTAGCATTAAAATCTCTGCCAATGATGACTTCCCTGGCTTCTCTCTTATGCTCGCTTCTAATCTCGCCAGAAACTCGATAAATAATGTCAAAGAGGTCGGATTAGGTTAGGTTAGGTTTAATCACCCATGCAGTGGCTGCCATTATTCCGGAAATGACGCGTAGAGTAATGACAACTCCAGGAAAGACTTCGGGAATGTGTGAATAATGGAGGTGTCCATTTAACGGACGTAATGTTTAAAATTAAATAAGTAAAAATTTTTTTTAGTGTAAAATGGTATACAGTTAAAAAATAGATGTTCTATATCATTGTTTGTTTATTTGCAACTACTAGCCTTATGAAATACGGGGGGGGGGGGTTTGCCGGTCCCTGTACTATAATATAATTATAATTTAATAATAATATAATAATATATTTTTAATTTATTTTTTGTTATTTATAAAATAATAATATTAATATTATAATATTGGTGTGGCATATTTCCATTAAAGATTATGAAACAGTTCTTCCCTGGAAATTTTTATTTATTAATCTTACTTAAGCAATCTGGAATTTTAATATAAATATAATATTAAATTAATAAAATATATAACATTTTATTAACATTATTAATTAAATGTGTAGGTCATTATTAATATACAAGTATTATTATAATTATTAAAGGCGATTTTACTGATTATACATTATTTATATGGTTTCTTTGAAGTAATATTCAATATGATAGAAAAGAATAAATTAATACATTGGCTATTTATTATTTATATTATTCAACAATATATTATATATATTTATATTATAGAACTATAGAAGAGTGTGAGAAAGGTAAAAATAATAGAGGAAGACAACAATATTGAAATAATGAACCACCAATGATGACATTCGTAGGAAGGATCTAAAAGGAAGAAAATCGACAGTGTAGAGTTAGAATACAAACAAAAATAAATATACTTTAATACTTATATAATAAATATATATGAATAGATACCTATTTGTTTAAAAGGACTTATGTACATATTCATTAACTATTCAAAATATGATACAAAATACAATAAACTATTTTGCTTAAACATTTATTTTATATATTATAACTCTAAATTAAATTATATTAGAAAAAAAATAAATAGTTTTTTTTTAATTAAATAAAAAAATTCAGTGACATAGATCTTTTTTTTAACAAATTTTAGTAAATTATGAAATCAAAATAAATTTTTATTGTAAAATTATTAAATTTTATTTATCATTAAGTCTTTGAATACCTAATAATATTATTATTTTAACAATAATTGACAAAAACTTAAATACATTATTTTGTCCATTAAATTAATAAAAAAAAAAAAATAATAATAATAATAACAATAATACGTGTTATAATCAGTCTTTGATTCACAAATTTATAATATATTACAATAAGGGAAAATATTATTTTGATACAATAAAAGAAAATATGAAAAAAATTAATGTTTTAACAATTATTTACAAAAACTTATGAATGCACACTATATTGTTTATTGAATTAAAAAATAATAGTAAGAAAAATTAGAATTTAGTTAATCAACCATTGGCCAATGTAGAAATGTCATTATAAGTCTTAATATTGTTCACCAATATATGGCATACCATTTTTTAGATCTCTTAATTTATCTTAAAGAAAAATAATACATAGAGTCATTTTTAATTAGCAAACCATGTGTTTGTATATTGTATATACTATAGATACTATAGAGATATGTGTATATAATTTATCATAACACCATTTTACTAAAATTTGTGTTTTAATTCCTTTTTAATAAATACGTATTCATATATATTATAATAATTAATTAAAGAATGAAACAATAAGTATTGAATTTTTTTATATACTTACTCTCTACGTCCTCTATGAATTAAATATTTGTAAAAAAAAAAATATTTTACTGCATGTTATTTTTAAAGATTATATTATTTTATATTTAAAAATGTTTTAATTTACTCATCAATTGTACTATAAAAGTTCAAAATACTTTTAGTGGAATATGATTGACTTTATTTTAAACTAATTTTTATTTTTAATAAAAAAGAAAATTAATCGTTAGTGTGATTATTTATACGATTTATCAATTTTGTGTATCCACGTAAATAGTTTGAAATTAAATTTCATAATTATTATGTAGAAAGTAGAATAATAAAAATTGTAAATTGGGCTACCTTAAGGAGTTTTTTTATAAAATGACAAATGGACAAATGATATTTCAGAAAGTGATTTTTACAAAATTACTTGGACAAGAAAGATTTTTATTAATATTTAACTACGTATATTGTGTACTTTAAATACTTTAATGCACGATGAAAATATTCAACTTCAAAGTTCAAACATTATTAACTATACTCAGTACCTACTCTAAAACATTAAAATATACCCATAAAATTGACTAACAAAGTGTTAGAATAATTTTCAAAAAAAAAAAATTATATTATTTTAATTGCATTTTTTAATTTTTTAAATATAATTTTAACTTTTCTGTGTAAAATAGAATAGTTCAAATGGTTAAATTTGAATATTTACTAAAAATTGTAAAATGGTTAAATAAATTTAATTAAAATAGATATTGGTCTAATTAAATAATTATTATAGTACATTTTAATGTATTGTATGACAAATACATTAGGTAATAGGTATTCATGTTTTATATTATAATATATTAATATAATAGTTTTATGAATTTTGATTTATACTTACCAGGAATATCTCCTATAATAATTCAAGATAAATTAATTATTTAAATTGGTTGTAATATTATATCTATAATAAATTAGTGATATTTCTCATTTCGATTTCATATCTTTAAACGTTATTTAATTTTTTTGAAATAGTAAAATAGTTCACTTAAAATTTCATAAAAATAAACACTGAAGTTTTACATTTTGCAATATATTTCATCATACATAATGCGATGACAATGAACTAATTTTTGAATTCAAACGTCATAGAAAATATTGATTGAACTGTGAAATATACTTATATTATTATCATTTTTTTAATTATTTTCAATAAAATAAAATAATTAGTTAACACTTTGTGAAATTTGTGAAGTTAAATAAAAATTGTTGAAAGAGGTTTGTGATTATTATGTAAAATAAATGAAACAAATATTAAAATAATTGTGGCGAAATTTATATATATAATTTATTAACATAATATGTACGGTTAGGTTATATAATAATAATATGTATCGTATAGTAAGTATAATATTTACTAGCATTGATGTTTATAGAAAATATAACAGCAATTATAAAAATTATAATATTTTTTTTTTCGTAAACGAACATTTTAATATAATTTAGATATATTATGAAATATACAATTATCGGTAAAATAATGATTTTACGAATGACTGAATAACGACTAATATATTTAATAAAATATCAATCTCTATAAATATATAATATTTATGATTATAATCGTATTTATACTTGGTAATCATGATTTGCACATCGATGTGTTCAATAATATATTAATTTTTAGTCGTATCTCGTAATTCTTGGATAAATATACATATGTGTGTAATACTAATATGTTTTACTTTTTATATGTATAAAGGTGAAAATAACGCAGAATTCGTCATATAAGTATGTAAATTATAAATAGTCAATATAATAATATAATATAAAAAAGCGTAAAAAACTTGTAAATTTTTTAAAAATATATTGAATGGATATACGTAGGTACCTAAGTATTATGCGTCGAAGAAAAAGGATAATATTGTATTATATAAATTATTGAAAAAATTATAATAATAATATTATTGGATTAATAAAATATATTGGATTTTTGTATTATGTATTATTTTTTATAAATATACAAACATATAGAAATTTATTTTATAATATTTTGAACCACTATCTTATAATATTAATAAATTACTAGGTACTATCAATTTTAATACCTCTATATTTTATTCAACTAGGTACTTGTTCGCATAATAGAAAATTATTAGTTTTAAATCTATGTCTAGACTGTGAACATTTTTTTTTTAATCATCGACCATTTATGGACATTGGACTTAACTTTTGAACTTTCTATATATTATTAATTAAATTACACTACATTACATTATGTAAAATAAAACAATATTATAAATTTATATATTTTTTTAATAATATTTGATTGATATCTTGATGAGGTGTTTTTTCGAAAGGAACCTGGTAATCTTTGAGATGTTACGATCTGGATTTAACGTTCCGGCAAGGTTATATGAAATTTGGAATTTTCTCCTCTCCTTGCCATATAACCTGTATTCGGATATTATATTATTAACTATGAGGAAGGTCTAAAATTTTTATTATAAAAGTATTGAGAAATAATAAAAATAATATTTATATGGATTCTAAGATTTTCGTTTAAACTAAAAATATCAACTTTAAACAGCTATAAAAAAAATTGAAAATTGGAATTTTTCTAATATTTTAATATCATGTTAAGTAATATGTGTGTTTACTTCAGTAAAATTTTCAGACCTTAAAATTTGCCAATTTTATCAAACATTATATACATAAAAACGTGAATTTTATGAAATATTCAAAGTCCTATATTTTGTAGAAAAATTAACGTAACATTTTTTGCATATAATAATAATAATAATAATATATATAATATATATAGTACATATGTGAACACCCGATAAAATTTTCAAGTCCCTAAATTCAAAATTGCCTGAGTTATCGTGAAATATTGAAATTGAATTCTTCGAAATTCTAGTTCTCGTGAAAAATGACGTTTTTCTTTATTTTTTCGTCATTTTTTGTCTTTTTTCTATTACATAGGGTCAATTTTGAGAAATTCGAAAAATTACCTAAATAAAGTACCTACTACATCCACTTTTCAACCGGAAACATGTGCTAATACTCGTGAAAATCGAAGCATTATTTCGGGTAGTAAAAGTGTCTTCAGACATAAAAAAAAAAGAAAATGCTTCGTTCAAAATTTTATATTTATTTATAAATATGTTGAATTAATGATTTAAATAACTAATATATAATTTAATAATTTTCTATTAAAAATAATAATTTTAAAATAAAAATACAATAGGATGATGTAATATATATTTTGATCTTATCGTTACCACAGACAACCTGTTTAATTTTTTAAATTATTTTTAAATATTATTTTAGGTTATTTTTAGATGACAATATGTGTATAATGTTTTATACACAATATAAATGATATTTCTGTAAATACTAATTTGAATTATTACTAATCTAATAAAAAAAATAAATTTGAATGAATAAATGAATAGTTGTGATAAAACGTTTATTAATATAATATGATTCAACACATTATTTTGTGTATTTTGTATTTTGGCTTAAATTCGGAAATTTGAAATCAGTATATTTAACATTATATAGGTGTCCCTAATCCCTATATAACTGTTTAAGTATATTGGCCAATGATTTTTAATTTTAAATCGCATAGTTTTCATTTCACGTAAAACAGATATATGACAGGTATTTAACGTTATGTTATATTCTATACAATATGATATTCGCTGAAAAGCAATAACTTAATTATAATACGTGTATAGGTATTACGTTAAGAAGCAATTGTGTTTTATTTAACTTTTGCATTATATTATGTTCTTGGCAGAGGCGGAACTACATATATACAAAGGCGGGGTTTTCCGCGGGCCTCGTCGTAGAAGGGGCCTCGCCGTATATTTGTAAAAAGAAAGTATTGTTTTTGCACTGAATGGTTATTATTGAAATTATAAAATTTATAGTATAATAATAAAATAATATTATTTGGGTGTATTAAGAACTTTTCGTTTCTTATACATATTGTACTTAATACTTAATAAGGTAATAATACTATTATAATATTTATGTCTAAAAAAAAGGTTCACGTTATCGCATTTTGCATCAAGAAAAAGAAGAATCATAGATAATCAAGAGAAAAATAATAATGAACAAAATGCAGCTCAGAGCATCAGCTGTTTAGATAATAGATATACATATATGTATGATAAATATCCGTGGGTTAAGGGCTTCCCACACTGAATACGTCGGCATCCGTTGCGTTGACGTACGTCAACGTACGATTTTTGAATTATACATGATTATATGTGAGCCCGCACACTAGATACGACGCGTCAAATTAACGGACTACCCATGCGGCGCGTCGACGTACGATTTAAAATCGGTATCAGTTGAATACGTCAAACGTATCGAATGAAATCATTGATCGCCAATTAAAAATATTAAATAATTATTTTATCTTTATTAGTTTATTAAGTTTATTGGTTTATCTTTATATTATGTGAAAAACACAATATTTCCCATGATATTCATTGGCGCAACTAGGGGGGGTGCTTTGGGTCCTTAGCACCCTCTAAGTCAAAATAAGCACCCCCTATAAAATCTGAATAAGTTGAAAAAATATATGGTTGACAAAAGCAATAATATGGTAAAAAATATGGTTCAACCAAAAATATTAACTCAACGGTCTTCAACAGTATAAATTAAATTTTAAATTTATAAGTTATAAAGTATAAGTGATGAATTATTTAAGTAAAATAATGTTAATGCGGGTTGACAATTATGTTGAATTATTATTGACTCTTGTCCATGTTATTGTGTCAATTTAGTAATGAGAAAAAAATTATACCTACGTAAAATATTCTAAATAAAAAAATATTTAAAAAATTGTATAGATATTAAAATAGTACAATAAATCTATAAATTAATAAATTAATATATATTAATTACCTTAGTGTGACCATTAGTCGTTCTTTTGCAGATATACTTTTCTAAAATTTGTATCTAATTTCGAAAGTGAATTTTTTAATAATTCATATAAAATTTTAAATTGCTCTTTGTCCATCCTAAAAGTATTAAAATATCGATCGGGATACTGTTCTAGTTCGATACATAATTTTTTATATTCACCATTTTCAAGTCGTGAACTGTTCATATCATGGACCCAAATTCTACTTTTCTTATGATTTAATAATAATTTTCTTTTTCTTAATAATAATATAGCTAAACAACGTTTTGATCGCGTACACAATGTCATGTTTTAATATAATATGCTCTATCCAAAAGTACGATGAATACTAAAATGTATATTGATGTTATAGTGTAATGTAGTGATATCACATAAAGGAATATTGCAGTATTTAAGCACACAGTGTTATAGTTGACTGTCAAAGTTTATTTTAAAGATAAGTACTCATATATAATATTAATTGACATAATATTGCACCTATTTAAGTATATAGTAATTACTGACGGACTGTCAATAAACGTATTTAGTGTGCGACCTATGTATGTCGCGTTGGACGCATACTCTTAACGCAACTACAGTCCGGCAAAATTGACGTACGTCAACGTATTCAGTGTGGGAAGCCCTTTAGATTAGGCTCCGTAAGCTTCGTATAATATAGGTATATCCGTGGTTTAGATTAGGCTCCGTGGGCTTCGTTTGATCTTGCCACATAAAATTATCACTTATCACTTATGGAAATTATGTACAATCTATGGAAATTATGTATAATCTATGGAAATTATGTACAATCTATGGAAATTATGTACATTCTATGGAAATTATGTACATTCTATGG
>JAIUCT010000028.1:4009188-4028132 GCA_021307375.1 Tetraneura akinire
AAATTATGTACATTCTATGGAAATTATGTACATTCTATGGAAATTATTAAGTTTTGTTT
Source organism: Tetraneura akinire (assembly GCA_021307375.1). NCBI lineage: Eukaryota > Metazoa > Arthropoda > Insecta > Hemiptera > Aphididae > Tetraneura > Tetraneura akinire. The sequence goes on from JAIUCT010000028.1 coordinate 4,009,248, forward strand.
TTGTTGTTGTTTTCCATATTTATTCGTAAACAGATTATGAAATTGGTTTAAAAATCCATTATACGTAATAGGTATATTTTTCTATCATCTAAAAACTAAAAAAATAGGATGTTTATAGTTGTATATTTTTATAGTTCAATTACCTCGTGTTAGGTATCGATTTATAGATTTTTCTTATTTATTTATTATTTTATCATACTTATCATAAGTTAATAGTACAAATTTACTATAATACGTATTAATTACTGTACAATTTAATGTCCTATAACTTAATATATAAAGTTAGAGAATTATAATCTAATTACGAGTTTTCCAGACCTATTAACAACATTTCTTACATTACCAAATACCAGTAACAGTAGCCAGTGCAGAAAGGTCATTTTCAAAGCTCAAATTAATTAAAAGCTACCTTAGAAATACTATGTCTCAAACACGTTTGAGTGGTCTCGCAATGATATCAATTGAAAATGAACGCGCCAAAAAGTTGAACGTGTTAGCATTGATAAAGTCATTTGCACAGGATCGTAGCAGAAACAATTATTTTTATTTAATTTGTAAAATAAATTTGTATATTATATTTATTGACTTCTTGTTTACTTAATACGAGTACATTAATATCCTTTTTTAAAATTTCCAATATTAGTGTTATACAACTATTCATTAGGGCTAATAAAAATTTTACCCGCGGGCCTCAATGATTGTAGTTCCGCCACTGGTTCTTGGGTGTTGTTGATGGTGTGGTATCAAAGTTCCAGAATAAGAATTCCAAAATTGTATGACGTATATGCATACGTCATAGGAAAGTAATAGGAAATTTTCAAAGTTCTATTTTTCACGAAAAATTAACGTAAAAGTTCCAGAATTTTATCGCGTAAAGAATTCTCGTGAATTCTCAATAAAATTGTCTAAGTTCAATATTATCTGAGTTATCGTGAAATATTGATATCGATTTCGTTAAAATTTTAGTTTTCGTGAAAAATGCAGTATTTTCGTCATTTATTGGTAGTATATCTTATTTTATAAGCTTAATTTTGAGAAATTCGAAAAATTACTTGAATAAATTACCAACTACACTCACTTTCCTACCTGGAAACTTATGCTATTCGTGAAAATTGGAGCATTATTTCCTGGTCGAAAAAGTGTCTACATACAAAAATAAAAAAAATAAGAAAAAAGTTACACATTATTGTAAAACTAACACGATAACAAGTCATAATACGGTAAATTACGTTATTATCTAAATTTGAATGACATAATATTATAATAATAGTAATAATACCTATATTATCTTACCGACTTCGCTCAGAATTGCTTTTTTCGAATGGATCACATTCACATGAAATTATTTATTAATAATATTTAATAATAATGTGGCGGAATCGTGTTTTAATTACAGACGACGGATCATTTGCTGCATTTTGTTACAGGAACAGGATGACGAGGGCACGCAGGAATGAGTGGATGGAGTCTTTGCAGAAAACTGGGTTTTAATATTATATATACAATATACAATATATCATATAATATGTTACCGTTAGAGGTTAGAGTATGTCAGTATGAAATGGTATTATTTCATGAAATACCTAGGTACTTTACACCTGTATAATAACATTAATAACCAAATTAAAGCGATAAACCATGTAATTTATAATTTAACTAGGTAGTTATTTAATGAATTCCCCGATATCTTTTAGCTATATCATATACTCGTACATTGGAAATTATTAAAATAAAATGATTTTTTGCTATATGCAATAAACTAATTTGTGTAGCTCGAATCGATCGGTTGACGTTTTCGTTAACAAGTGGTAATGTGGTAATGTGGTATGATTATACATAATATTTAAAATTAAAAATAAGTTTACGACATTTGTACATTTATTGAGAGTGCTGAGACCTGACACCTGAGAGGGTAGTTTCCTTCTCGTCGAATTTCGAAAATATATTTCACCATAATATGGAAAACTCTATTGAATTTGTTGCATCAATTTGGAATTCTGAATTTTTAATTATCTCTCTCAATCCTTCAATTTAGGTGTCGTTATTGTCGTAACAAATCATAATATTGATAAAATTAATTTAAAATAAATTAAAATTAATTTATATGGTAACAGAACCGTTTTGTTTTAATAATAGGTATTGCATAAAAATGACGTATGATATATTATCTAAATCTATATATTTAAATAAAATTTTTTTTACAAGTTGTGTTACATTAATAAGTGAGAATATTAATAATTTATTAAAAAACGGATATCTTCATGTTTCACGGAAGTATTAATTGATCTGGGAAAACTTACAATTACATAATATTATTTATGAATGTATAATAATATATTGAATGAATATTATATAATACATAATTTAAAGTTGTTAGATATTAATAATCGTAATTGGTAAAAAAAATGTCACCAATGATGCTAAAATTAAGTAATTGTATATTGTTTTATATTTAATTAATGATAAATTATTAAAGTTATAGTCGATATTTGAAAATTTTCTTTAGATAATCGCATGTTATTTACTTTTCAGGGTAGATATTGAATAAAACAAAATCTGATACAATTAAGTTTTCGTGATTTGTGGGTGGTTTACTGGACTGCTCAAAAAAAAAAAAAAAATTAATTTTTAATAAATTATAAGTGCATAATAATTTTATTAATAACAATATTTTATTCGTCGGATTAATATTCGGTTAGATAATAGAACCTAATTGTAGTCGTAAGTATACCTCATAGGTAATATTATATTCAGAAATAATAAAATATATCGGAGACTTGAGTCTATAACACCTTGTTATTGCTTATACTTTATACCAAGTATACGGTATACCTATCAGTATATGTGATTTACAATGTTAATATTATCGTCTAAAGAACGTACACCTAAGCCCCACGACGGATGACGATTAACTATATATAGGTATAGAAACAGGTGCGACGACTGACATGTATACGCGTAAAAAGGATGTTATTTTATTTAAAACGACAAAACGATAAGGTATAGTAGGAAAGACAAAAAAAAAAAATTATCATTACCGCCGAGAAGTCGAAGAAGAGATTCCGCGGTTGGTGACTGTCCGTCAGTGCAGATGGCGTTGCTGTTGCGGCGGTGTACACGACCGTGGTCCTCAACCGTCACCACGGCTAAAACATAACCACCACCGCTGTAACCGCCGACGCGTGTGGACGAGATAGTACACACCGCGACGGCGAACGTAATATTTGTACTGCGTGCGCGGCCGATGGCGTTTTTCTCCAGCATTCGCCGTACGACCGTCAACGCGTCGGCATTGCTATAACGTTCAGTCGAGGCCGTCGTCTGGCGTGGCGTTCATTTCCAAACTATATATACGAAAACCGTTAAAGTCACCACGACCGTGGTTCGTTATAATATTCAATTGTGCTTTTCGACGTCCGCGTTCATTGAAGTCTCCGCGCTCATTTATATATTAACTTCATGATAGTTATATACGTATTATGAGTGTTTTGTGGTCAGCATCCACGGACAGGTGAAAAATCTGTCGCGTGGGATGCGCCTCGAGTCTCGGTCACCTTCACCATGGTCGTCGTTGGATGTCGCAGGACGTTTCGACGCGGTCTTCCGTGGGCGCTCGCCATCATAGTCACGTCGTGTCTGCTGCTATGGTCGAAGAACGACGATCCCACCGCCGCGGCCCTCGTCGCCCGGGCTACTGAAGACGACGACTGGGTGTCGCTCAGGTAAACAAAGCCCCCTTAATTATATTATATTATATTAATATCGTCTGCAAAGTATCAGTACCGACGAGTTAACCTATACGTCCATAATTAATATTAATTATTTGATTTATAAACAAGTATACCTATATGTAAAAGTTAAACAATCATAAAATATTTGCTTACGATCACCTATTATATAATAAGGATAGGTATGATATTCTTGGAAAAATCAAAGAAAATGTTATCGTTAAAACCGGGTGTGGTTTTAAGCATTTATTAAATGTCATTAAATTATGCATTAAAAAAAGAAAAAAAAACAATCGCGCAAGTCGCAAAATATTATAAAACGCCTAACTTTCTTTAATTAATCGTGTATATGCGGCGTTAGAATATATTTTAATTATTAATAGTATTGTACGTAGACGGGTATGGAAACCGTGCAAATGAAAAAAATCCTTCTAAAAATTGTTTCCAAAAAGTGTATTAGATGCGTATAATAATATTATACTTACTAGTCGTTAATGAATATTTTCCTCGTTAAGACGCTGTATCGGAATATGTTTTTGAAATTAAATAATTACATCATGAGAATTCACAAGAAATATAACTAGTTTTTCGACTTTGACTAATTAATAAATTACTCGTTAAAATGGTAATTTATATTCGATTAAAATTTATTAATGAGTAATAATTAATTAATTAACAAACATGAGAGAGGTTTAAAACTAGTTGCTGTCAATTTATTCTAAAATTTCAGAAAATTAGCACATTTTAGAAGAAAAACATGAAATCTACAAATAACTGGACTGAGACACATTTAGCGTAAAAAATTATATATTAAATACTCATATTATATTTATTATGTGATAAATATTCATGTTTAACAATAATGACGAAAAAAGCTTATAAACTTTTTTTCGTTGTGATTAAAAACAATCAAAATTTATTATTTGTGTGTGCTTTCAATCTATTTATAAATTTAAAATTAGTTTAGTTTATTATGTTTTATACAATAGTATATCATTCCTAGTTGTATCGTTTCAATTTGAGAATTATACATTTTTATATAGATTATATTATAATTTACTAATATTATGGAATATTAATATAATATAATCAATTTATCCATACAAGAATTTTGACATTTAGGGTAGTTTTAATTATTGTTTTTTTTCTGCTACGAATTACGAATATATAAATTTTTAGTTGAAATTTTTTTAGATTATAAGTTATGTATAAATGACCTTAACATATTATCAGTATTATGTAATATTACAGTAATTATTTATGATATATTGTATTTCTGAAGTAGTACACAATATTTTAAATTCGAATAAACATGCTGACGGATTATATAAATTATAATATTCAACAATTTTTTTTATTAATTTATATGATTAAAATCACTAAAAACTGTTTTTTATTATTAATTTCAGTTTTATAATAATATTGAAGAAAGAAAATAAGGTGCAATATATTTGTTTATGTTTTAGGTTATTTATATTTATATCTTATTATAATTTAATTTTTCATTTTACACATTATTATCTTATATATTGTTAAATATTAAAATAACATTTAATATTTATACGGTTAGGTTAGGTACTTAATTGATTTCATCATTTAGATAGGTATACATTATACATATTGTAATGTTATTATACCCACTAACTGAGCTCAATTTACAGAAACACTATTAACGTTATTTTCCATATATTGTTTTTGTTTTACATTAATACTACTTTTAACATACATAAAAATATGAAAGATAATCATTAAATTATTCTACAGTAACTACAAATACGTGACTATAGGTTATACATATTGCCTGTGTGCAGTATATATTTTTATTATAATGATCTCAAAAGTATTCCCATATAGATAACATACGATATTTTGTTATTTTATTAAACAAAACCTATTTTTTTTTTTTAAGGAGGTAAAATATAATTTATTTAAATTCGATATAATACTCGTGTAATGTATTATAATAATATATAATCGATTTAATATAATCGAATTTAAATTTTGAATTTTCTGAAAAATAATTTTACATGGAATAATTAAAACAATATAAATTTGACAGTCATGTTAGTATTTTAAAGAAAACTATTATTTTTAGTTATGGTCAGTGTTGTAATGATAGATAATAAGTTAATATTAATAGCCAAGCAGGATTAAGAGCATATAATAATTATTTGTAATCCAATAAACTGTACCTATTGTTTATATTCTTTATTAGTTGTATATTTTAAATAAGAAATAATTAGGTATTGGTTTTACAAAATAATTGTTCGTTAAATAATACATTATATTATGCATAATATAATACATTTATTTACGGTGAGCGAGTACAATGTGTTTTGAAAACAATAGGTCAATAGACAATAATAATATGATAATGTGAATAATAATAAACATTTAATAATTATAAACCCAATTTTTTTATTATTATTATTATTTAGGATAGTTTCGACTTTGTTAATAAATTGTAAAATTAAATTTCTTTGTCCTTATCATTTCTCCGTGACGTTTCGCGGATTGGTGAGTAGTAATTTATTGATGATTTATATTTACTCGTATATTCAAGGGCTATAAATTATTTTCAAATTTTTAGTCTTTTCTACCGTTATTTTAGGTGTCTATAGGTCTAGTTAAGTACCTAAATTATAATACGGTCGTGTACTCAAAACCGCAAAACAGTCGTTTCGCACGTAAAAATCGTATTACATCGATGTTATTTTTGACTGAACAGTATATTATAGGGATACGACGAAATACGAAAAAACGGAAGGCGCGAACGAATCTTCTACGTTGATAACAATAAAAAGAAATATGCTCTTAAAATATTATATTTTTATAATAATAATAACTACGTAATAAGGCGTATTGCGATATTAATATAGTTGTAATGGAGTAAAGAAAAAAAAAATCAAGTCGCTTCGTACCGCGTTCGGTATAATAATAATATAATTTTTCACGTGGACGAAATAATATAACAATTATTCTGAACGCGCCTGCACATAACATTGTAAAATATAAAATAATAATCCGACTTGTCGTAAAATGAAAATAATGAATTATAATATTATAATATAATGAAAGAAACATATCGATGTCGTCAAACCGTCGAGACTCGAGAAAGGCGTCACGTCATCGCGTATTATAAGAAAGAAAAAAATAAATAGGTACTTAATTGTCGTCGTCGAAAAAAATATGATTATACTGTATTTCATATTATTATTATAAGTATAACAATGCCGTTCGGGTTTCAATTACCGCGGTCCATTCTGTACGTCGACGGTCCTTGAAAAATCTGTTCAATATTATTGCATATTTTAATAAATTATTATTGTTATTATCGTTCTTGTTTTCCTCGCGCTGTCTTATTATTTTCGGAAAATAATATGTACCAGCGAATCTCCTCTTAACTGTTATCACGTCCCATTGTCGACATCCGTCGACTATTGACAATATTTTTTAGTTAAAAAAAAAAAAAAAAATATATAATATACGATTATTAATGCGCGCGCAACGATTTTTTTCATTATTATTTTTTTTTTTATCGCGTTCTTCCTCCGCATTCGTATTTAAATCGACCGATTCGACGCGCAGGTGGATATAACAAAAACTAATAATAATAATATAATACAACCTGAAACTTAAACGGATTCCAATTGTGTTATCTACGTATATAACATTATAATGGTATACTAGGCTGATTTTGCCTATATAATAATATTATTACGAAAACAACAAACATTTACGGTTCCGTTCGGAAGAATAATAATTAAGATTGTGTGACGAACGGAAAAGATGGACGATAGAATAATAATAATAATTATAATAATAATAATAATAATAATAATAATAATAATAATAATTATTATTATGGGCATTTAAAGCTTTTAGAACAAGTGGTGTGTGACGGAGAGAAAAGAAAGTCGTAATAATGTAATATATTACAATAATACAATGTTTTATCTCGTCACGGACACCCTATCACCTATGCCTATACAGCACGTTAATTTATGTATGGAAATTGAATAATTAAAAAGAGTATAATACGCGTTAAAATACACAAAATGTAGTATCATTAATATATATTTTTTTTTTTAATGATAATGTATAATACTGTATTTTACGCCAAAAACGAATACACGACGATTACGATTAAAAACGTTTTCATAAAATCACAATGATTCTTGTAAATTTATTCACGATGACGAATATATAGCAAATAATGTGGTTGGAAATAATAATTATTACAGTACATTGTAAAATATAACGAAATAATGTAGAGTAGGCAAGAGATTTTTTTCTACGATGCTCAACAACCGAAAACTGTTATCGACGTCGAAAAGCATAATATACTTACACAGCTATAGTGTTTTCGACGTTGTTGTCTAATGCAAGATTTGTTTTTCACGCATTCACTTATATTATAATCAGAAAAAAAAAAAAATATAATATATATAAATGTTTATGTTCTTTGTAAAAGAGGAAAAATATTATGATTATAACAACTATATAGGCATAATATTAATATTGTCAAACGTGAAACGTGATACCATATGCATAAGTATTAAGTATTAAAGGAATAAGTAACTTATGTTATGATGACTGTCAGACTGTTACAGGCTATATTCCCTTTCACTCGTAATGATAATATTTTAGTTATATAATACTTAACTATAAAAGGTTATCAAGAGATTTAAATAGTTCGGTATTTTGTAATGTCTATTTTAAAGAATTAAATTTAACATTTTGAAATTAAATATCATTATTTAATGAGAAATATTTCTTTTGATTCCATAATACAATTAACACATAAAAAAAATGTAATTAAAAAATAATAATAATTAAAATAATATGTAGAAACCATCTTTATGGACTTATGGTAGGTAATGGTAATAAGTTACACTTAATAGTCGTTTGTGTTCGTTGAATAAATAAATATTAGATTAAACTTGTTTTTTCATTCCCTATTTAAAATACGTTACGAGCAAACTTGGAAAATGTACCTATTAATTATATCATTAAATTTATAAATTTATAAATTTAATTAATTAATTATATTAATTAATTACATTTGTAAATTAAATTGATTTGTACAAGATTATAAATAATTATTTATTTATTTTTTAGTTATTTAAATAGGTAATTGAAAAATGTTATTTACATTTTTCTTCTTGTATCATTTTTTTTTTATACATATATTTGTGTACATGTACAAATTAATTTTTTTCTTCTATTAATTAGATATTTGATCGTATCAATAAAGACAATTGTGAGAAATGAGTTTTCATTTTAATTTGTATAATATGCTAATGTGTATTCTTCATAACCAATAAACTCATAATTTTATATTAATATGATGACTAGTGTATAAAAATATTAATTGTCATGACGAACTAAATCCTTTTATTTTAGATAATACGCATATTAGATATTATTCCTTATATTTAAAGTTTAAAAAATTACTATCACCAAACGAACAGTTCAATTTTCTTATTCGTTTTTTTTTTGCTGATAGCTTTCATTTGTTTTTCTATAAAAATATTTCAATATCACCTGATAGATACTGAATATTTTTTCAATATTTTCAATATATTATTTTGTATTTAATTATTCAATTTCTTATTATATTTAAATATATAATATGACATATTATTATGTGCTTTAATATAATATTTACAAGCATTCAAAGATACAGGTGTGGAGGAGATAGTGTTGTAATTTGATTCATATATCGTTAAATTATTGCATTAGAAAAAACGATTCTGAGTGAAGTTCAATTTCGTCAAAAGTTCAGTATTGTCATATTTTTATTATTATTTGGTAGTTATTCCTATGGGATAAGTTTAATTTTGAAAAATTCGAAATCGCCATAAATAAAGTACGAGATACATGCTACAACCACTTTCTTACTGGAATTATATGCTATTCTTGAAAATCACGGAGCATTATTTCTGGTAAAAAAATGTCTATAGACAAAAAAAAAAAAAAAAAAAAACGACACAGACTATTGTAAAATCAATAAATTATTCGTTTCGCTGACAATCTTAAATTAGTGTTTTATTAGTTTTATATAAAATTATATTGAAGGGAATACATTTAATACATCACTTATGATGTAAAACTTATTACTTATTAAATAAGTTTATGACGAGTTAAAATAGTAAAAAATAATTAGTAGTATTAGTACCTAGGTAGTTTTATTTTTTTTTTTGTCAATATATTATTTTAATTTGTAATCGAAAAATAAAATCATACTAGTATATACGATAACAATGCGGATAAATTTAATTTGTAGGTACATTCTATTATATTATAACAGTAAAATCCATTAATATTTCGATATTATCGAGGGAATTATTAATATTTAATTAGTTTATTTTATAATCATACTAGTTAGGTACCTAAATAAAATTGTGAAGTAATGGTTTTTAGAAAATTAGTTGAGTTGGTAAAATTGATTTATAGAAATCATTATAAGTGTTATAACTATTATATCATTAATACCAATACACAGACGTATAGTGCATATTTTATTTATATTTATAAAATAATAGTTTGCGCTTATAGCGTGTAATTTAAAATATGTGGGACTATGTGACCAATGACCATGTGAGTCATCTAGGTCTATAGTTTACTCGAGGAGTGGGTATAATATCTTGCAATATTTTTAGTACACAATATTATTCGTTTATGAAGTAATGCTATGACATAATAAATTATTTCATTGTACATTTTTAGTATACGGACAAGTCAAATTAAAAAGTTCACACTTAACTAGTATAACTATAAAATATATTATTTTATCGATAAATGTTTATTTTATTTAATCGGTTAAATTTATAATATTGATATTATTTTATTTTATTAGATACACACAATTTTAAATTAATATTGTGCTCACTCGATAATAGAATAGTAGAATACCCGATGAAAATAATAATAATAATAATAATAATAATAATAATAATAAAAAAAAAAAATCTAGTAAATAATAAATTGTAATTTGAGTGTGGTTAATGATTGATTTAGTTAGTTTAGTTCTAAAAGATTTATGTATCAGGTTTTAAGTTCTTATCATTTTATCTGATTAACGGGAATCTTTGTTGTGCCAATTTTTTTTTTTTTTTTTTACTAGAAAATTTTATTGTATATAATATGTGGTCACTGAATATTGAAAATGTTATTTTAATAATTAAAGAGGTAAATTTTTTCATTTATATGAAAATGTATTTGAAATAACTTATTATATATACCTACTCATATGTTGGTGCGTTAAAATAGATCATTTATTTAAAAAAATTTTATTGCTTGTTACTTAAGTTTAATTTGAAAAAATTCTTAATACCGATGACGAATTTATGTATTATTAAAATTATTATCATAATTCTGATTAAATTATAAAAAACGAGTTATATAAAAATTTAATATCATAATTTTATTAATTAAAAATCGTCAGATTGTTAATAAACAAATTATTCATTTATTTAAATATCCATTGAAACTTAATGGTTTATACTTAATATTATATAATAATTTTACATTATACCAACAAAGCAACTGCAATCTATATGTGGAAATTATAATAGTATTTCATTATATTATGAAATACAACTGAAATTAATTAATATGATAGATCGTGATCATAATTTTGATATAAAATGTTTTTGTGAATCATGACTACAATAAATTATTATTTGTTCGTGATAATATATCTCGATGACATCATCTACAATTATTTTACTAATTATTATTTAAGATAACACGGTATAATATTAGAAATAGAAAAACAAAATATTTTCAAATAATTTTCTAAATTTTGTACGATTATAATAGTATAATTTTTGTATAGTAGAAATTTGATAAAAAGTAGAGACTATAATAGTAATGAGCATTAAAATCGAGTTGATAGCTATTAATTCTATTAACTCATTTATTTATTTTATCATTAATTATTTGTTTTTTAGGGCTTAAATAGCTATAATTTAGAATATTAATTATTTATTTTATTTTATGCTAAGATGTTTTATAATAAAAGTTTAAACTTTAATTAGGTACACAATAATATGTAAAAATTGCTAGTTATTATTTAATTTTATAAATTTATAGTCTAAATGTTAGTGTTTCTTAATCGTGATATTATTAATTTTTTCTACAAAACATATTATCATATAAAAACTTTTGATCGGAATTAAATTATAAAATAGAAAAAAACATAAAAAAGTAAAAGTAAAAATAAATAAATCTTTAACCCCAAAATAGCTTCTATAAATTGAATAATAGTTTTATTTTTATGTTTCATAATAATTTTTTTATTTTTATCAATTTAATTTTAATTTGATTAAATACATTAATAAAGTAATATCCTTCTAATATCTATTGCAATTAATTTAAATGCTAATCTAATTGCAGAAAATTTATTAATACTATATTACTAATACTATTAATTTATTATTAATACTATATTAATACTATTAAATTTTATCTCATTATTATTTATTATTATTCAAATTATATTAATACTATTTGAGTTATGTATTGAATTAATCCAAAATTATATTTTTTTCATTATATTCAAGTGTATAACTTAATTTTAAATTAGGTAAATGAAAACAATTCATTAATCATAATTTTTTTTTTCAATATAATTTTAATTTTTTTTATTGCATTAATAAGATGCTGAGCGATATTATTCGAGAAAGAACATTTCGAGGAAATCATAATTTTTTTATTACAATTTAAATTAAATTAAATTAAATGAATTAATTATTAATTTTTTTTCGAATTTTTTTACATAAATCATTAATCCATTCTATCGATTCCTCTTTAAATAAAATTATTTCTTGTTTTACAATTACTTTAACTGATTTTTATTTATTAAATAATAATAATACTAATATTAATATTTATAAATTTAACAATTTAATATTTTAAGTATTCAAATACTAAATATAATCAATCTACTTTTATTTTCTTACACTCAATTTTTGAACCATAATTTTATATACCTATAAGCTTTCATGGACTTACTTAATGTATTTATTGAAACTTTTACTTAATTTTGATTACTTAATTCTACTAATCAAAAATCAAATTTAATTTATTCACCATATTAGATATGAATTAGTAGTATATGATATTGACATTTTATTTGATTATTTTTATGAACCTACTTCTTTATTCTTTTTACTGACAAAATAATTAATATGTTTTAAACAATAAAATTATTTTATTAATATAAAATATAAAATTACTTTAATACTTTCTTATTAAAATATTTAAAAAATAAAATAATATTTACAAATTTAATATAAATTTAAATTACATCAATAACTTTTAATAGTTTTATTTATTTTTGTATTATTAATTAATATAAAAATAAAATTTAACTACCTATAATAATCATCAGCGTTTGATTGCGGATTTGACATCCATAAAATAATCACACGAATTACATATTCATTAAATTATTATTTAATTAGAATTATGTTTTTGAATTTTTGATATTGAAATTTCTATTTTTCTATCTATAATTTAAAATTTTAAAATTACCAATTTATTAATAATAAATTCATTATTTTTTATCTTTTTTTTTATAATCTTTTCCTTTCATTATGAATGAAAATTTGGTTCATTAAATTGAAAATTGTAAGGATAATAGTTAATATTTATCTATAAATTATAAAATTAAATTAGCTATTAAAAATTATTTAAAATTTAGGTATCTTATAGGTAAATAAGAAGTAATGATGAGTTACATATTAATATATAATATTATTATTTAAATGTATTCGATATATTAGTATATTACATATTATCAAATACACCAGTATTAATTATTAGAGGAGCGATAAAAATGATTATATTTATTCTATAATTGGCCCGTACAAAGTGACCGTTATGTTGTGATTTACGATAATATAATATTGTACACGTATTGCGTAAGATGGATATAAAAAACGACTCTTTATATTATTGTATACTTTATTAAATTATTCTTTTCCGTGTATAATATTGCGCGACACAAACGAGTTCTATCTGCGGTCGTCGTGGATGGAAAACTCGACGACGATACCGTTTTGAAAATGACTCGCGATGTGAAGCGCATAGGAAGATCGCACAACCTAGGCACACACAATGGCAAGGGCAACATTTTACGTATGTCTATAAATACGCGATAAATTCAATATAACCGTATACCTGATACCTGTTATGTATCAGATGACCCGTTCGATCGTCGCGTCCTCGAGTATAATAATAATATAGTCCCGCTGTTGGTGTAAAAAAAGAAGAAAAAAAAAAAGATAGCTGAGGGAAAATAACAATTTATCATTGGGTTGTGCATTTGGGCATAATATTATTTTATATATACCTACGTATAGTCTCACAGCAACGATAGAAAATGACAATGCACGCGCTTCACGTCAGCAGTAATATTATTATGACAACGTGATACTCGAAACCGCAATTCCATTGTTCTATACGACGATACGCCGACCGTTCGATTTATTTACCCTTTTAACGGGGTTTTCGTACGAGAACCGTTTTGTGGAAACTGTATACGTACCTATATAGTAGTAGTACACGACGACGTATTATAACAATAACCATATTAGACCAGTCTTGTACCGCAATTTCGTTTCGGGTTGATGCGTCGATGGGCCGATCTCGCTCGAGATGACGCCCGGAAACAATGGGATATCATCGATTATAATATATTTCATAATATGCACCTATACGAGGATAATATTTTTTCACAATAATAATAATAATGTTTAGGTATAATACGTAGACGATTATTTCGGATCGAAAGACAAAACGAATGGAAGGGTGAGAGAGAGAGACAGAGAGACAGAGAGAGAGAGAGAGAGGGGGGGGAAATAAATCACGATCAACGTTAGGATAATCGTAGTTATCGTCGGTCTAACTCGAATGCGTTTTATTATATTTTATTATTTTATTTTTTATAAATTATTATTATATATTTTTTTTTTTTTTACTCGAATCTGGTCGCGGCGAGGGCAATGCACGGCGGACCTACAATAATATTAGGTATATATTTATTCACGTATATCATTCACGGACTCGTGGTCATCGTCGTACGCAGTATTATAATACCACTCGTATAATTGTAACGTTGCTACTAGGTATAGATTCTGTTGGTGCTAGAAAAATAACGTACCTACCTACATATAATATAATAATATATTTTTATAATACCTACACGTAACGTCGTGGTTGTCGTAGCCAACCACCAGAACGGTGGACGCCGAAGGAGAAGAAGAAGAAGAAGAAGTGCAGATTGCACGTGTTTGGCGTAATTATTTTACAAAATATAATATAATATTTTCATGCGAGACCAGAAACAGTACAATATACATGTATAATCAAAACAAATGTTTCTCATCGTTTTTTGGGTCGTGACGGAGAAAAACATAACAGCTTCATCGCAATATATATGTACGTATAAGTACGTCGATGGTCTAAACAAGAATTTCGTTCTATAGATAACAAAAGTAGTCAATTATTAGCCCAATAT
The DNA here is from genome assembly GCA_021307375.1 of Tetraneura akinire. Taxonomy (NCBI): domain Eukaryota; kingdom Metazoa; phylum Arthropoda; class Insecta; order Hemiptera; family Aphididae; genus Tetraneura; species Tetraneura akinire. The sequence goes on from JAIUCT010000028.1 coordinate 4,024,506, forward strand.
TTTTTTTTGAATTATTGGCGTAACAAAATATTTTCAATATTATTTATTGTTGTTCGTCAATATAATATAATTAGTACTTATACGTATTTAAAAATGTTAGAAGTTATATTGAACGAATATCTGTTGAATGTATTAAATTTAAGTTAAAATTAAATAATGATTATATACCTATAGCTACAAGAACATGAGAACAATTTTCGGGAGGTCCAATTTTATTTTTTTTTACGTTTATTTTGTAGTTTACTATCAACTACCTATATTTAAATCGTTGTGATTATTATAATAAATACACACACGACTTATATATAATTATATTATATAGGTATAACATTGTTTAATACCTAAATTTTTAATAATTGTTTTTAATGTTAAAAATATAAATTTTTAAAAAAAATTCGAGTTGGAGTTCTGGACTCTCAAGTACGGTCTTGTATAACTATTATAATTAATAATTATTATCATCATTAGTTAGTTTATTGTATTAATGTATTATTATAAAATAACCTAATTATTTGTAATTTACATAGTAATTTATAATTTTTCTAATTAAATTAAATTTGCCTAATTATTTATAATTCTATGCTAATTATTAAGAAAACTCAATTTTATAAAGCTTAATTAATAGCAAAATAACAATGGAATTTATAGATAACATTATTTTTTATCTCAGAATTTTTTTTAGATAATATGTAAGTGTACATATATGTATAACATATTTGCATATTCGTATGTGCTCATATAATAACAGACTATTATTTTGTTTACCATAATAAAATATTATTATTAATACATAGGTATATTATTTATTTAAATTAATTTTAATTGTATTTTGTTTTAGATTAAAAAAAGATCAACAGGAATTTATTGATCATAGAGGGTTGCATGTCGTTGTAGGGCACTATTTAGGAGACGTTAACAACATAGGAGCAAGTGCAAATCTCACGGATGGTAAATAGAATTATTATTACATATTCTTAATAAAAACTTTACATTTTTAAAAAAAAAAAAACTATTAAGACTATTAATATATAAGTAGTAACTATAGCCATGTCCTATATTTAGCTATTTATAAGTTCCGGCAATTTTTCCGTGAAATGAACCATTGGCCGTGACATTTTTTTACACCGGTCGTAATCCTTCAAATTAAAGGGTTAATACATTTCTAGTATTAATATAGATATAATATTATAATAGATATATTAATATAATTTTTTTAAAATTATCATCACTTAGTCTTCTTCATTTTTATATTGTACGTGATGTGACCAATATTTTTTTACAGAGCTACTCAACCGAAACATGTTCGACCCAAAACCAAAGGAAGGCCGTAATGGGACTCCGGTCATTATACCACCACATATGTCTTCACAAATGCAAAAACTCTACAGGATTAACAGGTTCAACTTGATGGCTAGTGACCGTATACCATTGAATAGGTCATTGCCGGACATCCGTAAAAAATCGTAACTAATTTTTAAAATATTTTTCGTCGTCATTAAACGTTAAAAAATGAAAAAATAACAAACGTTTATAACTTTAATAGATGTAAATTAAGAAAGATAGATATCGATAAACTTCCATCTAGTTCCATAATAATTGTTTTCCATAACGAGGCTTGGTCGACGCTATTAAGAACAGTCCATAGTGTTATTGATCGTTCGCCAAAGTCATTGCTGAACGAGATCATTCTAGTCGACGACGCCAGTACTCGAAGTTTGTAAAAACTAATATTACATATTAATTATTATATTATTATTAAATAGTTAAATTTTTTTGAGTAGATTTATTATATTAAAGCAAAATTTCACGAAAGTAAACATATTTTAAATTAATAATATAGGTTAATAAAATTGTTTAACATAATTATTGTATTTATATAGTATTATAAAGGTAGCTAAGTAGGTTATTAAGTTTTATTCCTATTATTTATATTTAAATCATATAAATATTATACGTGTATTGTCATTTTGTATTTGTTTATACTTATATTAATTAAATTTCATTGTTATGGTTTCTTTTTATTGATTAAATTTACCTTTTTTTAAAAAATATCGTTAACTTTCTCTATTGTTTCGTTTTGGGGTTACTAAATAAAAAAAAATTATTAAATTAATTATTATTTTATCGAGAGTTTATAATAAGCATGCATATTGCATAATCTGATTTTTCAGAATTTAATTCGAGGATATTCATATAATATGTATTTAAATTAAAAAATAAACTATTAGTTATTATTATAATAATTATATTATTTAATTTTAAACATTCATCTGATATTAATAGTAAATTAAAAATTTAATATTTAACAAAAAACAATTAAAATTGCTCAAAACATTAATAATATTATTATGGAACTGTATAAAGTATAATATGTATTATACAAGTAACAAGTACAATAATAATAGAAAGTGTTTTCTTAACCTGTTTTAGAATTCTTAGATAAAGAATTAGATGATTATGTGTCCAAATTATCAATTTCAACACGGATTATACGTTCGTCTAGAAGAGTCGGATTGATAAAAGCAAGACTTATGGGTGCTCGACAAGCAAAGGGAAAAATTCTAGTCTTTCTTGATGCACATTGTGAATGTACATTAGGTAAAAGTATTATTATGCCGATTATTTTGTTGTTATTTAGCATAATAATCAAAATATTTTTTTTTCCCAGGGTGGTTAGAAGGTCTCGTTAGTCGGGTTGCCGAAGATAGAAGACGTGTGGTTTGTCCAGTAATCGACATAATAAGTGACGAAACATTTGCGTACATCAGGAGTTTCGAACTGCATTGGGGTGCTTTTAACTGGGATTTACATTTTCGTTGGTACACTCGCGTCACGCCTTACACAATGAATAAACAAAGAGACATCACACAAGCGTTTAGAACTCCAGCAATGGCGGGAGGACTATTTGCCATGGACAAGTCGTATTTTTTCGAGTTGGGCGGTTATGATGAGAAAATGGAAATTTGGGGTGGAGAAAATCTCGAACTTTCGTTCAGAGTATGATTTGTTATTTTAATATAGTATCTTCAAAATTCATATTGTCATAATAATATAATATTATACACAAGGTGTGATTGGAAGGATAATATTTATCTCACTTTTTTCTTTATTATTTATATTTTGTTTTATTCATATTCATGAAATAAAATATAACTGATATAATTATTTTTAAATTTCTATTACGTTTACTTAATACAATCACAATGTACCTTTGAATGGATAATTTAAAATTAGTTTTCTCCTACACAAGAAAATCGTATATAATACAATGAATCTGAATTGTATCTGAATTTTGAAACATTATGTTATTATTACATAGGTTTGGCAGTGCGGTGGTAGTATTGAAATAGCACCATGTTCTCATGTTGGACACGTGTTTCGAAAATCATCACCGTACACATTTCCTGGAGGCGTGTCACATATATTGTACACGAATTTGGCACGTGTGGCTTTAGTTTGGATGGACGAATGGAAAGATTTTTATTTCAAATTTAATCCTGGTAAGCATAAGCTAGTAGTTACCATTAGTATTGTGTTATTTGTATATTATATTGCGCTTTTTAACCGAAATTAAATGATTTTATTATTATTATTATTATTATTATTATTATTATTATTATTATTATT
>JAIUCT010000028.1:4028142-4042674 GCA_021307375.1 Tetraneura akinire
TATTATTATTATTATTATTATTATTATTATTATTATTATTATTATTAATTTTAGAAGCTGAAAAAGTTCGTGATGAACAAAAAATAAGAACAAGATTAGAGCTTAGAGATCAATTGAAATGTAAAGGATTTAAATGGTATTTGGATAATGTGTGGCCAGAACATTTTATGCCAACTGATAAACGATTTTTCGGCAAGGTAAATATTAATTGTATTTAGTTGAAAATCATTTAAGAATCAATGCAACACAAGCATTGTTATAATTTTATACAATAAGATTTGTTGTTAATTATAAGTTATATTTTTTAATAATAATATTTTGTACCTATATTATATATATATATCATATTATTATATACTCGTATTATATCATTATCTTATCTTAATAATATTTAATTTTAGAATTGTTCACTTTATATTCAGTATTCTTTATACAAAATTACAACTATACTATATTATGTATACAATTAAATATTTCACATATTATATTTTCTGAAAATTCTATTTTACTTAAATGTTATAAATATCGTAATGTTATTGTTATATATTGCCTATAACTATAATTTTGAAATATTATCATTATCTAACAATTACAATGGATTTCGTAATTTATATAAATTAAGTTTATTGTGTTTCTTAGTTAAAATTCTAAATAAGATTGTTTTATTTTTTACTGGGTTAAAATTTTGCACACTTTTGTCTATTGATAAATATTAGAAGTTTTTTTTTTTAAATCATATCAATATGATACATGAATTGTTATTTAAAATAATGCTACTATAGCAATATTAATTAATATTATAAATTTATAACAGGTCTACGACAATTAAACGATAATAAAGTTAGAATGTCGGTTATGTGATCACCCATTGATAAATATTCATTATAGAATTCAATTTTCCTTTTAATTTTATCATATTACCTATCGTAATTTATATTGATATATTATTTGTTATCGGTGTCTTAAGAATACATGCCCAATTGTAGGGATAATAATTATAACATAATCAATATATTACATTTTTCAGTGTATGTATGCATAGTTTAAAAAAATATTATTTGCAAATATTAATTCATGCATGTTTGTAATGAAATTCTTATTAACTGTGAAACTGTGATTCTTCCATTCATGTTTAATTTTAAATAACTTTTTATTAAGAATTTAATTAACTATACACTACAAATACATTAATTTCAAAAATCAAGATCAAAATTGTTATCTTCTTCGAAAAAAAGGATTTATAATGCATTTTTATGCATAATGATTAAATTGTTCATCTTTGTATTATAGAATTCTGAATGTCTACAAATTTATATTGTAAAATATTTTAACTTATTATTTTCTTTAATCTGCTTCTAAATTTCTTTGAATTTTACTTTATATTTTAGTCCAAAAACAAGTCTATTTCACTTATCTTTTACTAATATAAGTTTCTTATGAAATTCATATAATTAAATAATTTTCTGACTTTCTGTTATATATACAGGCATTGATTCGATTATTTTATTTTTTAAATTATAAATTTATTAATGTAATTTTTCATTTTAATAATTTTATATAATATGTTGTACAATTTTAAAAAATTAATTCAGTCCTAATTTGTACCTATATTTATGGTCAGTAAACAAAATATAATTATAGGTATTCTTAAAAATAATATATTTCAATAGCGGAATAGAAAAGATATTATATATTAATTTTATAGGTAGGAAAATTTCTTATATTAATATATAATAATCTTATTACTTTCTTACAAATAAAATAATTTCTTCAACATTGTTATATTAGGTATATTATGAATTTAAAACGGTATATGAGAAAATTATATTTTGTTTCAGATAAAACACGTACTGTCGAATAGATGTTTGGAGAAACCGTCGGGACGTGGTTCGTTAAACCAGCCCATGGGACCAGTCGCAATGAGTTCGTGTGACATCCAGGGTCGTCCGTCTCTATCTTTGATGTTCGTCATGGCTCCAATGGAGGGACTTGATTCGAAAGTGTGGTCTGGATCATTAATGACTGACGAGTCCGTGTGCGTGGACACGCCTGAACTTGAAATGACTGAAGACATTGCACTTAAGGTTCGAGTCGTTGCTTGTACTGGACAAAAACGGCAGCTTTGGAAGTACGACGCTAATGTAAGTGTAACGTCTGTCATAATTCTACCGTTTACATCAGTGGCGCAACCAGGATTTGTCCAAGGGGGATTCAACCATGGAAATTGTTTTTATATTACCTAGATATATATTAAATATCAAATATCAAATAAGATAATAAAGACCCTGTCAAATAGAGAATGGACTGTCCGCACGGACTAGTCTCAATGTGCATCACGAACTCTGCAGTTCTTTATGATAATGCATAAAAACATTCAATTCCTAATGAAAAATAAAATCCAGAGTGTGAACAGCAGTTTAAAATAAATAAATATATTATAATAGACAATACATTATATAGTTATAGAATCGACGTATATGTATTATAAATTATAATAAAACCCAACTGCACTTGACATTTTGAAGAATTAAATGAAAAATTAAAACGTGAGATAAAAAAATAAAAAATAACCATAAGTACACTATTATAGGTCGTGGTAGTTTTTACACTAGTTCGCTTAAACTTCTCCGCGTTCTGTTTGACTATCCCAGTCCGCAGAAGACCGGCAGACAATATTTATTATACATTATGGATGATACGTAGCCATAACAAGACGATCATTTACGAGTTCCATATAAATAATAAATATTTTGAAAATATATTTTTTATTATTAAGATCTCTATAAAAAATATTTATTTAAACATTTATTCGGCCCAAGGGGTCCGGACCCGAAGTCCACCCCTTGGTGGCGTCACTGGTTTCCACGTGAACTCACAAACAATAAAGAAATGGTTATGAAATCATGACTGTTCTAAATGCACTCGATGTTCTGTGATTGGAATGAAGAAAAGTTGAGTTAAAACGAAAATCGACTTAGTTTTTAATTTTTTATACGTTCGGTCTTATCCATTTTTTTTTTTTATGTCTTAATGTATATAGTTCGATTTGATTACTACGCGGAATGACGTAAAATAATAATATTTTAATACTATTTTTATTTGTTTTAGACAATGAACTTGGTTCACTTAAACACCAACTTGTGTTTGGACTTGCTTATCGGTGAATCCAGTATCGTACTTAAAGGTTGTTCCAATCATGCTAGTCAGAAATGGATTTTTGAACAAATTCCATGGAAATAGTTATAGTAAAAACAGTATAATTATACTGATATCTTTTACTTTTACTAATCGATTAAAATAATAATTACTTTAGTTGTGTAAATTAATCATTAATAATTATAAAATATGATTTGTATTATAGGTATACTTACGTATATATAATTTACTTGACGCTCATCGATATATGCGTGATGTCTTAAGTTCCTGTAAAAATTTGTAATTTAATTTATAAGCAATATTTTATTTATTTATTAAAATTTTTTTGTTTACTGTATGTTTTGTACTTTATTTTTTAAATTATTTTTGTAGATTTTTCATTATTTATGTTGAATTTGAACTCTATTAATAAATGAGTTCTGTGACATTTATTCAGTCAGATTACCATATTATTATTTTTGTTAAAAATGTAAAAATATGTTTTATATTTATAGTAATATTTTATTGTATGGTTTTTGTTTTTAAATTAATAGTATTAATTTATTTTAAGCTATTTGCATATTTTGATAAAATGGATTGTTTATGATATAGTTTTTTGAAAGCAATTAGATATTACATTATTATTTTTTTTAAAATGTCTGTTGAAGTTTCAAATAAAAATAAATTATGTTTTTATATTCTTGTGAATAATTTATTTTAAAGATATAACAAATAAGTCGTTTGAAAAATGATATTTTAAATTTATATTTACTATTTGGCTATGATTCTAATATCAGCCTAATAGTAAAAAGTGTATTCATGTACTTCACTATGTACTCGTAAGTTCTTAAATTATAATTGTAATCATAAAAAATACAATAAATTTTATATGCCATCAGGGGTAAATCCAAAGAGGGGGTTTGTGATGTCACCTGATCCACAGTTTTTTTTTTAATAATATGTGGCCTCTATTTTGATATAGCTTTACATAAAATATTATTAGTTTTAGGAGGACGCTATTACCCTATACAACTTTTCATTTTACTATAAAATTGGTTTTGCAGGGGACAAAATTTCTCACGCTTTACAAAAGATGAATTTTCTAAATTTTCATAATGTATAGATGAGAACATTATTTATGTCATAGTGTTTTTACGAGTATATTTTAGATTTTGAGAGAAGCGAAAAAGTCAATTGGTTTTACAATGATGTGTCTTTTATATTATTTTGTTTTTTAATCCGAAAAAGCTTAGATTTTCACTAATATCATTTGTTTCTGGTTGGAAAGTGTATATATTTAGTACATTATTTATGTTATTTTTCAAATTTCTGAAAATGACCCTATGCGTTAGGAAAAACAACCAAAAAATGATGAAAAAATGGCATTTTTGATAATAACTAAAATTTCTACAAATTCGATTTTAATATTTCACGATTATTCTGACAATTTTGAACTTAGAAACTTGAAAATATTATTGGATATTTATAGAGATGCTATATTTATATGTGATAAAATGTTAAAACCATTAGGTATGTTAACTTTTCTACAAAATATAGGACTTTGAATATTTCGTTTTTATGTATATATAATGTTTGATAAAATTGACAGTTTTGGATTTAAGATTTAATTACTTTATTGAAGTAAACTCAAATATTATTCAACATGGTATCAGAAAGTTAGAAAAATTCACACATCATTGTAAAACCAATAGATTTTTCCTTCGTTCAAAAATAAATAAATCATGGTAATATTCTTAATTTACCGTGGTCTATGGAAATATTATTATTATTATATAATACAGTATACCTAATAGTTGTTAATAGTAGTTGGTATAATTATATTTACATTTTGTAAAAAATCAAAGCCAGTATTACATTACAGACCATACTCCACAGTGAACTTAATATTCCCAGTTATAATAGTTTAATAATTTCCAAGATTTAGCAGACCATTTGTTTTATTTGTATGTTTTCTTTTTATTATTTTTTAATATTTATTTCAGTAATACAATAATTCATGTCACGAAACCAATTAACCGTTGAGCTATATTATATATCTATATTTTATGGCGTAGGAATATCATGTAGTCAGTGGCGTATTCAGGATTTTTTTTTTTGGGGGGGGGGGGGGTAAAAAAAATTAACAAATTAAATAATTTTTAATTTTGTTTGTATTTATTGTTATTATTAGATTATTATTTATTATGCTAATTATAGAAATAAAAAGGGAAGGGATACTCCTGCCGCAGGGATATAGGTGTGAAAATCGTAGTGTTAAATTTTAATTAGAATTTGAATGCAATGATGAACCATTGCATTCGGAAAACGATTCTGAGCGAAGTTCAGTCAGATAATGTAGGTATTGATTAATATATTGCCATACTTTCGTCGTTTTTTTGTAGTTTTTTCAAACGCGTAAGGTCAATTTTGATAAATTCGAAAAATGACTTAAATAAAGTACCAAAAACATTCACTTTTCAACCGAAAACATTTGCTATTCGTAAAAATCGAAGCATTATTTCGGATAGTAAAAGTCATAGTGTCTTCAGACATAAAACCAAAAAAACAAAAAAAAAATAACAAAAAAATTAAAAATATCAACTTTAAACAGCTATAAAAAAAAAATTGTGACTATTTTTCTAATATTTTAATAAGATATTAAGTAATATGTAGACACACTTCAGTAAAATTTTCAGACCTTAATGCTCAAAATTGCCAATATTATCAAACATTATATACATAGAAACGAGAATTTTTACAAAATATTCAAGGTCCTATATTTTGTAGAAAAATTAACGCAACTGTTCCAAAATTTTACCACATATATATAGTACCAATATAACACCCATTCAAATTTTCAAGTCTCTAACTTAAAAATTGCCTGAGTTATTGTGAAATATTGAAATCGAATTCGTCAAAATGTCAGTTTTCTTGAAAAATGCAGTTTTTTCGTCGTTTTTCGTCATTTTTTCTACATCTTAGGGTCAATTATAAGAAATTTAAAGTATTTATATGGATTTTTCTTATTTTTATATGTATGAAGACATTTTTTCGACCATTAATATTTTTTTTTCGGAAATTTTCACGAAAACTTTGACGAGTTCGAATATAAATTTTATAAATATACCCCTGCACAAATTTTTTTAGAAATTTTATACTTAAACTTTTTTATGAACAAAATATTTCGATAGTTAAATGTAAAATATAAAAGTATAATTTTTTTTCTAAGACATTAATTATAATTTTAATTGTAGAAACTTTTTTTTGTCTTTATATAAAACATAAATTTACAACTTATAAGGGGTTATAAATTCATTTTTTACATTTATTACGCGTATTATAATTGTACAGGGTTTTCACAATTTTGAAAGATTTATTGTTGTCGCTCAGCACCGAACCTAAAAGTGAATCGTCCCTAGTTTAAAATTTTGTTTTGTTTTATGTTATGTCATTTAGTGTTTATGATCAATAACAACGTGTATGACAGAACGTGTACACGTTTTATAATTATTATTATTATGGACATGATTTAGACATGGTTTATAACTTAGATTACGGTTGCTCGACATGATTTCAACGGCTTTTTCTTTCTACGAATTATTAATTACCACACACAATTCAATTTATCAGAAATAATTTATTATATTTTAGCCTTTAGGTACATCGATACGAAATCGGTCGAATGATTTTTGTCGGTCTTCAACGCGATGATGCGTTTTTAATGGGCCGCGAAATTATTTCCACTTTATATTTGTTAGAATCGTTTATAATAAAATTGAAATCTGACCGAAAGTCATTTGAATAATAAAAAAAATAATTTTGTATTTTGCACAGTTATTTTTGAACTTTGAATTTGAAAATAAAAAAATTCGTAACTATCAATTGTGGAAAAATTAAAAATATCGACGATTTACGTGTTACGGGGTTCAACTGTGGAAAGTATATGGTACCTATACCTAAATGTACACACTATTCGCCGTATACAATAGTAATGCGCGTTGCATTCACTATTTTTCATTGTCGATTGACGATTATCGTACAATAATAATTATTATTGTTTGAACAACGACTTAGTCGTAAAAATATTGTTAAGCTTTTTGTTCGGATTAAAAATTAAATAAACCCGCCTGCGCCGATCCGTTCTCATAATACAATAATAATATAATGATTTGATTTCTCTCAACGGTGGACATGGATTCGTGTGCACCACATATACCTGTACATAATGGTATTATTGCAGACACACATCATGTACCAAGGTATATAATATAATAATATTATATTAATGTCGAGTAATGAAAAAAAATCGATTTTGCTCTACGAAATCTATTGCTGTGCGGATGACCGAGCAGTTTAATGACCGCGACGAGGTGACTTTCATAATATAATACGTGTAATATTATTATTTTATACGGTCGTATATTTTCGGGCGTCGTTCTTTCGCCGTGTCCCTTATAGCGTGTTTATACCACGATCGCGGCGATGATGGCATGATCAGGTTACCGATTTTTTAACGAGTGAAATTTCAACCAAATAATATATTTTAACAATGACGTGGTGGCGAATGTAAAATTATTGATTAAAAAAAAATATGTATATTATCATTTTATTATTGAACCAAGGTCAGATAAACGTGATATTTTATTCATATATAATTTCATTTAACGCGATAATTTGAATGATAATTGTTGGTGTATATATGTGATAAAACATTATATTTCCAAATTATTTGCTTTTTCAATATTTGTTTATATTTACGATTTGTCATTTATTTTTACGACGAAAGTTATGACCGGATGTGATTATAATACTCGTCATATATTATTATCCATACAGTGCACAGTGTAGGTCATAATATATAAACGAAAAAAGAAAACAATCATCATTAATTTATTAGTGTGATTGAAACGAGAATTATTTTCCACTATTAGTACGTTTTCAATCATGTATAAATCTATTGCTGCTCCGCGTGGATGAATTCAACTCGAAGGAGAAAACTATTTTATTAATATGAGTTATTAGTTATTGCTAAATTATAAATTTATAATTTACATAAAAAATTGATTGATTTAGTTTTTATTTTAATTATAAAGTATTTCCAATTTGTAAACTTGTCATTTACTTAAGAATACACGGATCGATACGTAATTATTATATTACGTTATAATAGTTAAACTTAGAAGCTGTTCAAAGATAATTTATTTATAATTAATAATTACTATAAAAAATGTATTTCATGAAATATTCATTATATGTAATTTAAATTATTTTTTATTATGTTTATTTAATTTTTTTATGTAATCGTATACTTACTAAAAGGGATTTTCATATTTAATACAATTTTCGATTAAATATATGACGTAACTTATGTAAAATTTTATGTGGAAATGTAATAGAATATTTGGTTATATAAGTAAATTGAGTAGGAATTATTATTGAATATAATAAGAATACGTATTATGTACGAATGATTTAGTAAATCATGATTCTTAAACTCTTTGATATTTATTGTGAAAATCAATATCGTTTTCCGTTCTTTGTCATCGATCTATTTAATTGAATTCAGGCTACAAAATATGTAAAAAATGTACAAATAACTGTAATTTATTTACTCTCTATACAATTTAACGAGTTTTACACTTATAAGGTAAAATACCAAACCTACCGATTGAAATAATCGTAAATATTATATCATTCGTTTTTCTATATATATTTAATGACTTTACCATTATTTTTAAATTGTTTTATTTTATATACAAACAATAATTTTGACCGCTACTGTCGGAATTTATTATACGTCTATCTATTCTCTCTGGCTAGTATAGGTATAGATTCACACATATATATAGATATATATATTATATAACCGCATAAAAAACTACAGTTTCTGAATATCTATGTTTTCATTAATATTTAACACGTGTTAAAAGCTATATATTTTATTCATACGTTTAACGGCCGTTTAGAATGTCAGAATATAGAATGACAGATAATTCGCTTATAAGTAAGTTTATAATATATATTATCTACTTGAATTATGTACCTATATGTACGCTAGGTGTCGTGGATAACCTTGGGCGAAAAACATTTACAAATAATTAAATCGTTTGCAGTAAAGGTAGGTACAGATAATATTATTATAAGGTGGAATCACAACCAGATGGTCACAAACTGGTATATAGAAAACACGATTGAATTATTTATTAGTTTAAAATTGTAAAAAATTATAAACTCGTTAAAACGTCAATCTCGAAAATAATTTTAAATTATTCATATACCTATACAGTTACAACCAGACGACGGTTTTGAGCTTGTCGTCGGTCAACGGTTTAGACATTTTTACAAATAAAATGTAGGTACGTATTATGATAAATAATTAAAGAACGTTAAGTATTTTCAATTGATTATTTATTGGTACCTACCAATAGTCATGTTAAAATAGGTACCTACCTACTTACGATTTGAGCAACGAAACAATTATTATTTTGTATTAAATTTTTTTTTTTTTAAATTACTAAATTACTAGACTTTCGTGCACCACAATAACCGTCGTAGGTTATCACATCTATACCGCGGAAAATGGTCAAGATGTAAATAATATTTAGTTTATGAAAATAAAATTTGAATAATGTACATTGATTGATGGTGATGATGCGATGGCAGAACGTTAAAACAACAATGTGAAGTGCGCGCATTATAGTTTGATTGTATTGTTATTTATACCTATATATTATTATATGATGCATTTAGGTATCTATCTCTATATTATAATATGTTATTATTATAATATTAAAGTGTCGAGTCGACAGCTCTCAAAAAACGAATAAAACCGGACTCGCGTCTCTTTTATGATATTATTATCACGCGCGTACCTATGAGTCTTCATATTTTTGTTTAATATAATAATATTACACGAACTGACAAGTCTTGTCTTTTTTTCTTTTTTTTTTTACCATTATAATTAAACTTTTCATGTCTGAGTATACAATGATCGAGTTTTGTACATCTAACAACAATCAATGATTCAACCGATATTCGGCGTACGTTCGTTTACAAAAGTGAAATAAAAACACGAGACGTGTTAAGGCACTTTATCTATACAAATAATACTGACCCGAAAAATTATATTTAAATGCTCGTAATTATTATAAGCAAGTAAAAATTTATGTCGATTAAAAGTTAAATTATATACCTAGGTATTAATAATTATTATTTTAAGATATATTATCATTTTGTAAGTACGTATGATTTGTATAGAACTAAATTTAAATAATTATAATTCCTTAATTTTTATCATTGTAAATCAATTATCGTTGATCAATGTATAACAATAATAAAACCTATTGAAGTTAATCTCCAACTGAAAAACCACCTGGACATTCTTTCTCACTGGTTCAAGTCTTGGAAAATTAAAGTCAATTAGTCAACGATTCCAAATCAGCTGATGTCACATTTGCACTCCGCCCGGGAGTACCACCCCCCTTAACGTTCAACAATTAAATCATACCTCAGTCTAGTGAAGTAAAATATCTCGGTCTAGTCTTCAACAAAAGACTCACCTGGGGCCTTCACCTCAAAAATAAACGGAAACAACTGAACAGCCGACTTTATATTCTTAGACCACTCCTGAGATAAAAAATGAGCACCTCTAACCGTCTACTTTTATATAAGAGCTTACTCCTACCTATCTGGTCCCACGAATTCGCTCTCTGGGGTTCAGCCAAACCAACTAACGTCAGAACTGTCCAAGCTTTCCAAGCCAGTTGCTTACGAATGGCTGTGAATGCCTCCTGGTACGTTTCAAACCTCAGTCTTCATGTCGATCTAAAAATTGCTACTATTAAACAAATAGCTGCCAAATTTTATACTCGCCTTCACTCAAAAATGGCTGAACACCTCAACTGCCTCATCGCTCAACTCTCAACTTCACTCCAACCATCTTCCAGATAACCCGCCAAGACGTCTCAAACGTAATTGGCCCAGAGACCTACTCAATATTTAATGCATACCTTTTAAGGAAATCATTAAAGCTCAGGTGCCTCTAATGTGAAGCACCTTCATGTCATCCACTGTCCTTTTCATTGTTATACTACTATATTATACAACTTTTACTTATTGTGCCCCCTAGTACAGATTGTAAATATTCATTTAAATAAACGAAAAAAAAAAAAACAATAATAAAAGAAAATCGCGATATGTAAATTTACAAATATTAGATATAACTTTTAAAATACGTTGGTCGGGTCGTAGTAAATATATTTTGAGTTGACCATCCAGTGATTATGGTCTAACGTATAATGATGAGTGGAAATCATTTCAACATAAAGTCATTATCATTATATTAAATATATATGTTATTATACATACTTATTATTTTAATATTTATACGTATATTAAATATACATGTCTGGTATACTACCATAAAAGGCGGTGGACATTATAATGTGTATATATATAGAGATTCACTATGGAGACGAAAGGTCGTAGGTCACGTGCAGTACCAACGCGCCGGTTAATTAATGGGCTCGCGATCGCACACGCCCTCTACGAATCCTACACATCATACCATACAGGATGTCCAAACTGTGTTTGTCCGGACGGCTAGTTTTATTATGATTTTCTATTTTTCAAATAAGAGTAGATTTTTGTTATATACGTAAACGATTTAAATTTAAAAAGAAAATTTCTTATTTGTATAGCTCTCTTTTCGTTTAAATTCGAACGGGCAACGGCCAAACGGGTAATAAATATTCTACTATATCGCTATGGTATCCGCGTGGTCGGGAGTTTTTTAAATTTTCAAAGGAAAAACCTAACCTAACTTGACGGTTCCAATAGGCATATTATATAGATTAAAATGACTTTCAATTTGCAGCAAAACAAAATATGAAAATAACGAGTTTAATGATTCTATCCGGGAAATGAAAAAATTTATCTAGACGAACGCGGGAGTTACACACAGGACACCCTGTACATATATAATATTATGTATTGTTTATACGTTGTATAAGTTATCGAGTACTCATATCGCACAGGTGGTAGTGGTATATACGTTATTGTGCATAAAACAGAGATGATCCACTTATTTTCGAAAATAAAAAAAAATAACCGCACCGCTCCTATTATGATCATCACCTTGTGAGGTCCCCGAGGCGAGAGCAGACGTGTACCACACGCACACGCATGCTCGCGACGAGTCTTCTTGCGCGGTCATAGAACACACTCACGGTCCATAGTCTTCCTACGTCCGTCGACGAGATCGCGTATACCTTCACAGACACAGCCAGTCAATCATTATGTATAATATATTATTATCATCATCATCATCATTATCTTCATGATGATGATGATGATGATCATTATCGTTTATCCGTTCGCCCGGAACTCGGAAGCCGACCTGTTCGGCATAATAAAATAATATCTATCGCGCCAATACGACATCTCTCCGACGACCGCGTTCCGATAGTATACCACAATAATATACCATATTACAATATATCTATAGTATGGATACCGGGTATACGGTTTATGGTTTTGCCCAATTAAATATGAAATGCGATAAGTTGAAATTCATTCAGACGCGTTGCACTATATCGTTCGTATATATCATTTTTTTCACAGAATATTATAATAAATAATAATAATAATATATAAAATAATATTGTAAAATTGAATCTATCATAATATTATTTTGATTTTTAATTATTCGATTTATGTAATACAGTACGTATGTATGAATTCAATTGCCAAGATATTGATACTTACCACGTATTATTTTATAAGCGTTATAAAGTTATATGCATTCCATAATTACTATCATGTAAACGAAACTTAATAATATGAAACCGTTTTTTCCTGTTGGAAATTAGATGTACATGCAGTACTTTATTTAGATTATTTTTCGATTTACTCAAAATTTACCCTATGCGATAGGAAAAAACTACCAAAAAATGACAAAAATACGTTTTGACGAATTCCACTTTAATATTTTACGATAACTCATGCAATTTTGAACTTAAAGACTTGAAAATTTTATTGAGTGTTAACTAAAAGTACTATAATATAAGTACTATATTATTTACGTGATAAAATTTTGAAACTGTTACATTTATTTTTCTACAAAATATAGAACATTGAATATTTTCAAATTTAAAAATTTTACTAAAGATATACTTACATATTACTTTTCTATGTTATCAAAATATTAGAAAAATCTCAAGTCCAATTTTTTTTTATATGCGTTTAAAGTTGAGATTTAATGAAAATCGATATTTATATTACTTAATAATATGTATTCTTTCTTAATATTTTACAATAATGTTAAATAAAATTAACAATAAATTGAAGATCAATTACCTATTATACTATACTCAGTTCTAAATTATTGTGAATACTATACTTATGATTTTCTTTTTTTTTATAGCCGTTTAAAATATAAAAATAAGAGCTAATACTATTGTGGAAGAGATACAGGTGTATAGAATAGTTTTGAATATGAATACAATGATAAATTAGTACATTCGAAAAACGATTCTGATGGAAGTACTGTCAGATTTGAATATTTAGGTGACTCATTTAGAGGTTTGATGGGCATTTATATTGAACGTAGAGACTGCATGAATGTAAACATTTTTATTAATACAATAATACATACCTAATATTATCTTATGAACTTCGCTTAAAATCGTTTTTCGAATGTAATAATTTATTATTGAATTCATATTTCAATCAACATTCAACACGTTTCTCTTTAGACCGGTATCCCTTCCAAAATAGTATCAGCTCTTCTTTTTAATTTTCCATTTAAATAATTCGTTCTATAGCTTAATGTATTATAATCTCAAGATATAATTCATCAGATATCAGAAGTATATTTTATACGTACCAATTTAGTCAAAAACTATTGTGTAGTTTATAAAATACATTTTATCCAAACCGTTTATTTATTATAATATTATAGTGTACATACGTATAATCACTTATATACTATAGTGTATAGTGTGTAATATTTATCGCCATTTTTTTTTAATCGTTGACTATTTATGTTGTCCTGCGAAATACCAGCTACGTTTAAATAAAAAAATATTCACGATTTTTATAAATATATAATATTATAATATTTATACTGCGTAATATACATAATATATTATAATATAAATACACGAGTGTACTTCCGGAGGTACCTAGGAAGAAATTATGTTGAACACGGACGACATTTTACAGCTTTTAACGAGTGTTTTACCTCGTTTCACGCGAACAGTAATTTGTATCTTTTTTTTTCTTTCGCTAAAACGCATACGAGTTATTATACACCTATACGTATATTTACACGCAAGTCATACGTGTATATATTATTATTATTATTATTATTATTATTATTATTATTATTATTATTAT